>CATIWO010456290.1:0-12010 GCA_949673435.1 Macaranga tanarius
ACAGATAACAACTCATTTTTTAAAAAATTAATTAAATAGGTTTTTGTAACTATTGGGAATTGAATAATTAATAGCTATATCCCAACAAGTAAAACAAATACTATTTTTGAGAAACACTTAAATGATGTGTATTTTACCCCTTGTTGAGAAACATTTAAATGATGTTTGTTTTACCATTGGGTGTAGTATATCTGGTAAGACTCTTCCTAAAACTGTTTTCATTTTATATTGTCTCCTAAATACAAATTCAATTGTTGAGCATTTATCAATAATACAATTTTAATTTCAGAAAATAAATAGTTATTTGTTTGAAAAATAAATCTCAGCCATTAATTTTAAATTTAATGGTTAAGATTATGCAAACATGATCTATCATGTCTATCAAAACATAAGGGAATCCTGATCCTTGTGAATGAAACGTTTTTTAAGGAATTAAAATCATCAATTTATTCGTCGGAATAGGAAAAAAAATAATCTAGGGTTTCACTGTAGAGGCCGTTGTTACCAAAGCTTAAAAAAAAAAAAAAAAAAATCTAAAATCTAAAATCTCTTTGTTGTTTCACGCCTCAGCCCTCAACTCCACTTATCTTCACTATCTAATCAAGTGGCAGCAGTTTCTTGATTCTTTTGTTTTCGAATTTTCTTGATATTTAATCGACCCCTACACTTCACTTTCAATCGGCGAGTAAATGAATTTTCGACAAATTAGCCATCAACGTTTATTACATGAAATGTTTCGATCAGCCAAGGCAGCAGGAGATTCAAAATCAACCTCATGGAAGGTGCTCATCGTTGACAAATTTACCTTACACTATGCATGGCAACTAGAGGGGAAGGGAATTGAAGGTTTTTTAAAGAGAATGAGAAGAGAATAAAAATTATAAGTGTTGTTGTGTTTGGTAACTTAATAAGGGGAAAAGAAGGAGAAATAATGAGAATTATTTAAAAAGAAAATATAATTTAAAATTATAATGTGTTTTGGAGTTGAAATTGAATACACCCCAAATTGGGGTGTAATCAATTTCCCCTCCTATAAGGGGAATGAAGGGGAATAATTCCCCTTCAATTCCCCTCTACCATCCAAATAACATATGTACTTGATTCCCTTTATATTCTCTTCCCTTCCCCTTCTATTCTACTCAATCCATGCATAGTGTTAAAGATCATGTCTCACACTACAAATATGGCTAATATCATGGACCAAGGAGTTTCTTTAGTGGAAGACATGTGCAAGAAACGACAGCCCTTTCCTTCGCAGGATGCTATATACTTCGTACAACCAACAAAAGAGAATGTTGCTGTGTTCTTGTCAGATATGTCTGGTAGGTCGCCGCTCTATAACAGGGCATTTGTTTTCTTCAGCTCGCCTATTTCACAAGAATTATTTGCTCGTATCAAGAGTGATGTTAGTGTGGCACCTCGTATAGGAGCATTGCAAGAGATGAATTTGGAGTACTTGCCCGTAGGATTTCAGGGTTTTGTGACGGGGAACGAGAGGGCTTTGGAGGAACTTCTTGCCGATGATCTGAAGGTGGATTCTCGCAGAGGTGATGCCTGTTTGGATGTGATGGCTACTCGCATAGCTACTGTTTTTGCTTCTTTAAGAGAATTTCCTATTGTGCGCTATCGTGCTGCCAAGTCCCTTGGTGATGCAACTACTGTGACAACTTTTCGTGATCTAATCCCCACAAAACTTGCTGCCAGAATTTGGGACCGTATAACACAATATAGACAACAAAAGATTTCCAATTTTCCGCAGACAGAAACATGTGAGCTGCTTATCTTAGATAGATCCATAGATCAGATTGCTCCTGTTATGCACGAGTGGACATATGATGCCATGTGCCATGATTTGCTTGACTTGGAGGGGAATAAATACGTGCGAGAGGTTCCTAACAAATCAGCAGGTGGTCGTCCTGAGGAAAAAGAGGACATTTTAGATGTACATGATCCCATTTGGCTTGAGCTTTGCCATGCCCATATAGCGGATGCTAGTGAACGGTTGCATCAAAAGATGATCAACTTGGTATCTAAAAATAAAGCTGCAAAGAATCCATATGGTTCAAGAGATGGTGAACCATCGGCGCAGGACTTGCAAAAGATGGTTCAATCATTGCCACAGTGCAGTGAACAAATTGAAAAGCTTTCCCTACATGTAGAGATCACAGGAAAACTTCACAGAATTATTAAGGAGTTGGGGCTTCGAGACATAGGACAACTAGAGCAGGATCTAGTTTTCGGAGATAAAGGAACAGCCGATGTCATTAGTTTTTTGACTAGAAATAAGGGTGTTACTAATGAAAATAAATTGCGCTTGTTGCTGATTCTTGCAACCATTTATCCTGAGAAGTTTGATGGTGAAAACGGTCTTAATCTAATGAAGTTGGCCGAAGTAACAGAAGATGACATGAAAGCTGTGAACAATCTGAGATTGCTTGGGTCTCCAGAATCCAAAAAGAGCTCCAACAGAGCTTTATCTTTCAAGTTTCACAAGCGTGTCACTAGAAAAGACCGTTCTGGGGCTGAAGAAACAACATGGCAGCTATCACGATTTTACCCTATGTTAGAGGAACTTATCGAAAAACTCAGCAAATCAGAGCTATCAAGGGATCAATATCCATGTATCAATGACCCAACTGCGGCTTTCCATGAAGCCTGTCACCCTGTATCGGTAAATCAAGCTCCAGCGACCGATTCATGGAGATCAAAATCTGCACGAACAAGAACGGCACCAACATGGGCACAACCTCGGAACTCTGATGGGCGTTCAAGAGATTTGATACTGAGACATGCTTGTAGTGAGTTTAGAAGGATGGGCCGACGTATTTTTGTGTTTATAGTAGGTGGAGCCACTAGATCTGAGCTAAGGGTATGCCACAAGCTTACAAGTAAGCTAAAGAGGGAAGTAGTTCTGGGTTCGTCCAGTCTTGTTGATCCTTCACAATTTGTTGCAAAACTAAAGCTGTTGACAGGAACATGAATATACTTTGGATGATCAGCAGATCTACTTATTGTGAGGTAATGATTAGTTGAGTTTTAGTTTTCAGTAGGTTTCTGATCTCAACTGTATTCATAGATACACATGCAAATCCTCGTATCCATTCAATTGCTTTCTGTATTCCGTGCAAAAATTTCTGTTATCTTGATAATTGCATCCAAACGGTCTCCTGTTGGTGTATGTTTTTGGACGAATCCAAGAAGGTTCTTCTTTCAAATTTGGCTGTGTTCTGTTATAAGATTTTTGTGGTAGCAGAAGCTCTGTTATGCAAGTTGACAGATATATGGTCATGTATGGAATTGTCGGGTCTGGCTCTGTCTCAGTGTTTTCTGAGTTGCAGGCTGCTCCTGTTTCTGCCGTCTATTGCTTCGTGGTGTAGCTCCGCTGCAGTTTATTGTCTGCTGCTGTTTGGTGGCGTTTCCTCTCTGCAGTTTCATTGTGGTTGATGGCTTTCTTGGTTCGGTCTTTCGATGGCTCTTTGCTGATTCTGTGTTTGTCTTGATGCGTTTGGCTTGCTGCTTGCTGTCTTCGCAACTGATTTTGTCCTGAAGTGATTGTTCCCCCTTTTTATAGTCTGTTGGTTTCTTTGCTTTCAGTCTTGTTTTCAGCTTCAGTGTAGCAGGTGTTTTGGTTTCTTTGTTTTTTTGTATTCGGTTTGGGTGCTGCTTGGTTTGGATCTTTTTTCTTTGCTTAGTTTTTAGGGGGGTTTTTCATCATTTGAGAATTTTTATTCTCAAGTGATTTTTCCCCCAAATATTATTAATAAAATTTAAGAATCTGCTTATAAAAAAAAAAAAAAAAAGGGTATGTAGCATTCGGGTTATAAGATGTAATTGATGAACTAGAACTGCTGAAATTTTGTTATGTACTTTGCTAAGGACAATATCAATTAATGAGCTTCAGATACAAAAATGTTATACTAGCCATTTATAAAGTGGTCAGGTTCTTATGTAAGAGAAATTATTTGGACAAAATTTGGCCCGCTAATTGACATACCTTAAAGTTAATATCATCATATATTAACAAAGGCAATTCTGTGAAAATTCTGAACATTTGTTATTTTGACAAGATATTATAATAAAATGTTATGCACACATACTAACATTGTAGAAGTACCAACAACCAGTCAACCGCCACCCGTTTTAGTATGCATTTCATTGCTGCTAAATTGTTGATAAAAAAAAAATGGAGATACTTGCAAATATCTCTTTTGTTTATTTTAGGGAAAAAAAAACCCAATGATCATTTAAATTTTCATTTTTTTTAATTTGTATTGTTTTTATTAAATTGTGCAGTAGTACCTTATTTAATATATTATTGTTAGTTATTTTATAATAAAATGTTAATATAATATGAATTTTTAATAATAATCTTTCAGTAATTTAGTATCCAATTAATTAACTATTGTGACCATGTAATAGATTAAGTTCATATGTATTTTTAATTTTATAGAGAATAAAAAATATAAAATTGTTAATATATTTTTAATATAATTAAAAGCCTCTTAATAGTTAGCTTGATAATAAATTATTTAAAAACTAATTTCATTATTGAATTTTTATATCACTAAAAATTAATAATATTAATTAGATGTGTTTACTAGGCAGACTTGGGTCGGATTCTATCGAGTTAAATTTTAAAAAATTATTGTCCAAACTCAACCCCAGCTTAATAAACGAATCAACATTTCTACCTAAACCCAATTCATAAATAAAAATAAAATATGCAAACCCAACCTAACTTGATCCATAACCTATATTTTTTAATATGTATATAATAATTTATAATTCATTAATTCATAAAAAAAACTAAAAAAAATATAAATTTATAACAAAATAAATTTAATTTTTAATTCATACTATAACTAAATTCATCCAATTATAAAAACGAACATCGTTTATAATTCAAATATATTAGTGCTTAATATTCTCTAAGACAAAAAAAGATAATAGGTCCTAAAAATAATTTTTAATAGTCCAACAAAAAAAAAAAAAATATATATATATATATATATATATATATATTATCCCAAACCCAAATCAAATATATTTGGTAATTTTAGATTTGGATTGATTAGGCTGAATATAAAAAATCTCTATTCAAGTCCAATTTTATTATTTTGGGCTAGACTGGGCGAGTCACCAAGTCTAATATTAGTTATAGCAAATTATATATTTCTTTTTAAAATTTAACCTAATTTATACATAACTTCCTATTATTTTAAAATCGAATTTTTACCTCTCTCAGTTCTTATTCTGTTAACATTTAAGATTTGCTGTTATGATTAGATAAATTTTTTTTTTTTAATTCATTGCTATATAAAAAGATCAAAATTCCCTTTCAAATAATATTTTTACCATAATTAACTATAAAACACTAAGATATTTTTATTTTTTATATTTATTAATATTATATATATGCAATTTTCACTTACTAATAATATGGTTTATAAAAAAAATAAATTTTTTCACTAGTATTTTATAGTTAATTATAGTTTTTTTTATTGTTTGAAATAATATTTTTGTTTTATTATACTACTTAACAGGAAAAATGGTCGTCTAATAAAAGTTCTTAAATATTAACAGAATTAAAGGTGAGAGAAGTAAAAGTTCGACTTTTGAACAGGAGCGAGATAAGTGTTAATTAGGTCAAATATCGGAGAAAAAAATATACTTTAATGTATTAATTAATAGGGTAGTAAAGTATAATATTAGAGACCTTAAAATGGACTTTTGCTATGGTGCAAATATTTGTATATATACCAATAGAATTATAACTGTTAGATTAATTTTTATTTGATTACAACTATTGATTGTCTTGATGTATTAATACCTATAATATATATCAATAGTTATAATTAATTAAATTTTAATCTAATGGTTTTAATTTTAGTTGTATAGATACAACCGTTTGTACTGTAGAATGACTCCTTAAAATGACATAAAAATTACAGGTAAAAATTATTTTTTTAATACTTTTTCGTTATTATACATTTTATTTTGTTTTGTTTTCAAATATATCATTTTTTTCTCACCTGGGTGTTGTAATAGTTCCTTTATTAGTTTAAAATATAAAAAAATAAGTCAAAACACTATGATTATAATTTATAACACCTTTAAATAATAAAGAAAGCATTTTTTCAAATTTGGATATGTGGAGCCAAATAATTTTTGAAATAAGTATATTATACTAATCTATAAGTATGTAATTTGTTATATTAGTATTTAAATTGTCTTTTTTCCTTATTTTCCTCACATTGTATTAACTTAGTGCCAATTAAAGGTAGGAGGAAAATGCTATTTTTGAAAATTGAGAAATCAAAATAGCATTATATATAACGAAATGTCAAGTTTAAGTTCAACTCGACTTTTGAATTTAAAGCTCGAAATTTGAGTTAAATTCTATTAAGTTTTATTTTTAAAATTCAAGATCTATTGGATGAATTAATTTCATACTTAAACTCTACTCATTTATAATAATAATAATACTAATAATAATAAAATAAAAATATACAAATTTTATTAGATTCAATTAAACAAATTTATTAAGTTAAACATTAAATAATTTGAGCTCAACTTGTTAGTATACTTGAGTAGCTCACCTATGATATTCCAAAATGAGAGCTCCACTAGGATATTGGAGAATGATAGTTAGGAAAGAATTCCCTATATTACCGATTCAAGGATTTTTTCCGAGGTAGTCATTATTAGTCAAGCTTAGCTCCAATTCAACTGATTATTATCAGATTGATTTTAAAATTTTTACTTGAGTCAAATTGACTCGTCTAAACCCCTGTGCTAAAAGAAATTAGCAAAATAAATAAAAGAGAGTTGACTAAGTCTAGGATATTCCAGAAAGAGATAGGTTATCTTGGATATATATATATAGTTTTTAGGGAGTTATCTTGGATATTTGAAAGTCCTTTTGACAAAGAATTCTCCTTCCTTCTAGGCAATTCCATTACGTCGGCTGCGTCTTCTCTATATAAACCCACCACTCCTCCTTTTCTTCATCAAAATCAAAGTCCAGTTTTCTCTTTTCCTATCGAAAGGTATTCCAAGAATTTGGATTTCTCCGCTTTTCAATTCCATACATCATTATGCAGGTTTTCGTCAAAACCCTCACCGGCAAGACCATAACTCTGGAGGTCGAGAGCTCTGATACAATCGACAATGTTAAGGCGAAAATTCAAGATAAGGAAGGCATCCCTCCCGACCAACAACGTCTAATATTTGCTGGGAAACAGCTTGAAGATGGAAGGACCCTTGCTGATTACAATATTCAGAAGGAATCAACTCTTCATCTGGTTCTCAGATTGAGGGGAGGCATGCAGATCTTTGTCAAGACTCTCACAGGAAAGACTATTACCCTCGAAGTTGAAAGCTCAGATACAATTGATAACGTCAAAGCTAAGATTCAAGATAAGGAAGGAATCCCACCTGACCAGCAGCGATTGATCTTTGCTGGGAAGCAGCTGGAGGATGGCAGGACACTCGCTGATTACAACATCCAGAAAGAGTCAACCCTTCACTTGGTTCTTAGGCTTCGCGGTGGAATGCAGATATTTGTGAAGACGTTGACAGGGAAGACCAGTACTCTGGAGGTGGAGAGCTCTGATACAATAGATAATGTGAAGGCAAAGATTCAAGACAAGGAGGGCATTCCTCCAGACCAGCAAAGGCTGATATTCGCGGGGAAGCAGCTTGAGGATGGAAGGACTCTTGCTGATTATAACATCCAGAAGGAGTCCACCCTTCACCTTGTACTCCGTCTCCGTGGTGGTGATTGCTGATTGAAATTTGATTTTGTTGTGTCTAGTTATTAAGTAGTTGGCATGTGATCAAGTCACACATATATGTTTCTTGTTAGGGTGGTGATAGAGGTGGCGTCTCACAATGTCACCAAGAAAGAAAGGGTAAAAGATTGTTATCCTGGGGGCAATTCAATTGAATAGAGGGGCGATGGGACTACTCTTGTATTATGTTTTTAATTTCAAGTTTATTCTGTTTTTCTCTTTACAACAATATATTAAGTTCAAAATTTTCAATTACAAACAGTCCCCATTATAATTACTTTATTTTGCTATCTACCTATTTAGTTTTATTGTAGTGTCATGAACATATATATGCACCTGAGAAAATCTATAAGACAGATTAGGGATTGCCAACAGTGGAAATATATTTCAGGTGTTCAAGTGAAGTGTCCAATCCAATGTCAGGAATTTGTTTCGAGAACATGGTATGTGCCTCATAATTAACTAGGCTCTGAATTGATCTAGTATTTGTATCAAAATAAATAAAAATTGTTTCAAATGATGGAAAACACAACCTGGAGACAAACCTTGATTATAACACTGACAAAATTGGATTCAGATCAGATATTTTGTGTGAAAAATATGACATTTTGGAAACTTCATAAGATACCTTGATGCATGGAAATAACTGCTGAAAAAATGAAAATGTTTGCTAGACCACTAAAATTTACATTATTTACAAGATGGCATTGATAAAAAAAAAAATTGCTGAAATTGAATAGTGCATTGATGAAAATAAAGGTAGGACTTGAAATGTAAACTGATTATTGCGACTTAAATGAAAATTCTAAAACTTTAGAAATTCACAAATATTAAGATGCTGAAAAAGAAAATTAATTAAAAATTTGAAGTCTTTAGTGGGAGATTCTAACCTACATTAGATATATTGTATTTAGAGTTGAATATGCAACACATAAATCAAATGATATACATTTAATCAATAAAAATAAAATACATATTTTTATACTACATATCTAACCATTGGGTGTAATACATCTAATGTTTTTATATTTGACCAATAAAAATAAAATATATATTTTTATACTACATATCTAACCATTTGGTGTAAGGGAGAGTCTTGCCTACACTGGGTGTATTACACCTAATAGTAGGATTTAAAACACATCACCAAGTGTTTTGCATCTATTGAGTTTAATACACCAAGTGTAGGTAAGAATCTCCCTCTATAGGAGAGTGATGGAGTTGCAGGTGGAATTTTTTTTGTGGCATGGAACTACAGGTGGAGACATTTTCAGCTACAGGAAACGTGAAACTGCAAGTGGAAAGAGTGGGAAATTGAGTAACAGTCTTTGAAAGATTACAGAAAGCAAAGGAAACAGCTTGAAGAAGAGGTACCGCATCAACCAATGAAAACAGCTCCCGCTAGATGTAATCGAGCCAAGCCGCACGCAACCAGCTTGGCGTTTGACTCGTTAAAAATTCGTTCGATTTCATATGTTTAAGCTCATTTAATAAACGAATCGAGTTCAAACTAAGTAAAATTCGGCTCGTGAAGTTTGCAATTAAACTCGAATTAGAGCTCGTGAACCGACTTGTAATTTTAATTTATTAATATTTTAATTTTAGATATGCAATATAATATATAAATTTTTATTCATTTAAATATTTAAAAATATATTATGAAAAAAAAATCATAATTTTATAGTAACTTATTTAGTAAATAATTTTATTTTAAATTTTTTAATGAATAATTTTAATTTATATTTTGTATTTTTAAAAAAATTTTAACATATTTAGACTCGTTTAAAACACTAAACGGCACAATAAATTGGGCTCAAAATTAGCTCGTTTATCAATAAACCAAATCCGAGCTAGTCGAAATTCGGCTTGGCTCGTTTATACCCCTATCTACAATAATAACAATTGTGGTAGATGTATTACACCAAGGGAGATTATTACCTACACTGTGTGTATTACACCCAATAGTAGAATTTATAATATTTATTTTATTTTTATCTATAAAGTGCAAAACACTTGATGATGTGTTTTAAATCCTATTATTGGGTGTAATACACCTATTGTAGGCAAGACTCTCCCTTTTATAGAACCACAATTATTTAGTTGCAAAAAATATGAGTCGAGCAAATTACAAATGTGGGTTTTCAAACTATATAATATTGATGGACTTGGTCTTATTTAATGAGCTTGGCTTTCTTCATCGGGCCGGCCTATTTTTTAGTTTGGATATAGCCAGAAACCACTAAAGATAGGTTAAAAAATGGTATTTTTGAAAATTGAGATATCAAAATATATATATAAAAAAATCTCAAAAAGGAAAATAGAATTATTCCAAAAAAAAAATTGAATGTGACAAGAAATACTAAGGGGTGTATTGGATTATGACTTTTATAGACTTTTTTCAAGTGAATGACTTTGACAGATTTTATAGATTTTTAATGATTTTTGCAGAGTTTATAAATTTATCAATGACTTTCATAGAGTTTATATTAAAAGACTTCTATAGAGTTTATAGTTTGTCAATGACTTTTATAGACTTTATTTTAAAAGACTTTTATATAATATATGAATTTGTTAATGACTTTTATAAACTTTTATACACATTTATTAACTTTAAAAGACATTAATAAACGTTTATAGATTTTAATATACATATTTTGATGCAATATATTAATATTTCTCAAACAATAAAAATAAAATTTTTAAATAATTAATAACATATGTCTATAATTAATTTTTTTATAATAATTTAAATATTTATTTTATCACTATTAAATAAAAAAAAATGTTCAAGAATTGTTTCAAGTTAATATAATTTTCATTATCTAGTTCAACGGAAAATTTATCTGAACGGCACTCCTTTCGAAAAAAGTTGTGCAACCCTGCACATGCTAACACTAGTTTAAGGTAGGTAGAGTGAAAGAAAATTGTGTAGTTTTCCTATTTATACAAATCTAAAAAAAAGTCATTCAAAGTCTTGAGGTAGAGTGAAAGAGAATTGTGTAGTTTTTCTATATATACAAACTTAAAAAAAGTCATTCAAAGTATATAAAAGTCATTATATATAGAAATCCATGACTTTTTGAATATGTGTATACTTTTATAGACTCTCTAAAAGTTTTAATTGAATACCCTATAACTTTTATAGACTTTTTTTAAGTATATAAAAGTCATTATTGAATACACCTAAACTTTTAAAAAGTCTTTAAAAGTCATAATTCAATACCCCATGACTTTTTAAATCTTTAAAAGTCATAATCCAATACACCCCTATAAGAAATTTTTTAATATTTTAGGAAGCCAAAAACCACGAATCGCTCACATTCCTTGTGCTAGTAATAATTGTCAATATAAGATTTCTGTCTCTTGCATTAAAAAGGTCAGTAATAAGATCAACATCCCAATTGTTACTATTCACCTGCTTCAAGTTAGAGACCATTGCATGATTGAGATCCTCTCCAATCTTGGTGGTAATGAAGCCATTTGAGATGTCAGGCGTCAACGGACCATTTTGAGATTTTTTTTAATTGAGTTCTAGTTGGGAGGTCTTAGTCCCAAAAAAACAAAAAAACTATAATAGACCTTGGTGAAACCTGCAAATTCTCATATATGGTAGGTTGTGATTTATATACTTTTTTTCCATTGTCAAGGAGTACTTTTGTCATATAATGTAATATTATTTTCTTCGATAATGAATCAATTTGTAAGGTTTAAGCTTGATTGGGTTTAGGAACTAATCATATCATTCATTAATAATAATCAAACAAGGCCTATTGGTGAAAAAAATTGACACTTTTTGCAATCTAATTCCAAACTTTTATTTTTTTGCAATAATGTCCTAATTTAGCAAATATTTGGCAATTTTAACACAAATAGTTTTTTGGTCAAAATTCACTAAAAATGTTGATGTGGCATCTTATAAAATGTCCAATTTACCCTTTTTAATTTTCTAAATTTATAATGATCTATTGGTATAAAAATCCAAACATTTGAATTTTTTGACAAATTTATCCCAACTTTTAAATTTTGATAAAATATTTGAATTTAGCCAATTAATAATTATTTATTTGAAATTAAATAAAAATACAAACACAATAAAAGAATTAATTTTATTGTTAATAAATTATTAAATTCACAAATGATTTTTATAATAATTTTAAAAATTAAAGATATTTTTAATATAAAAATTATTACTCTAGTTAATTTAAATTTTTAATTAT
>CATIWO010456415.1:0-12294 GCA_949673435.1 Macaranga tanarius
TGGGCTAGATTAAACTCTTTAATCAATACCCAATCCATATAATTAACAAGTGGACTAGTTCAAACTCTTTGAACAAAGTCCAAGGCCTTTGGTCCATCACATAGACCAAGTCCATCATCCATAATTTACATAGTCCATCTCATGGCCCATGTACATATATATTTATTTTGAAGGCTAATATTAATTTAATCTTTAATTTAATATCTCATATTAAATTAAGACTAAATTAATATTTGTATAAATGCAATAAAGTTCCAATCTTTGAATTTGGATTTCGGGATATGCTAGATCCCCGCATATACGCAAATCCAATTCAATTAATTTAATTAATTAATTAAACTCTTTAATTAATAATCAAATTAATGTTAATCATCATAAGTGCAATCCTTATGTGTGAGACTTACTAGGTTCAAGTCTAAATGGAAATGGAAAATGATATTAACACTTAATATCATGGAAACACCTTTCCATACTGAATGTGAAAATCCCAATGTATTACATTCAGTTCCCATAAGTCGTGAGTGACCCCCCAGCATAGATATCACGACTACCCAATTAGAGGTGAATGCTAAATATAGATTTGCAAGAACCAATGAACACAATTAATGTGCACTAAATTTCCTTTCATTACAAGATCCCGATATTGGCTAGAGTCAAGGTTTAGTCAAACTCTAATTGCCTCAATCATATGACCTCATCTTAAGTTCAAATCTTGATAAAACATGACTACTACTAGAAACTCTTTTTTAGCACCGAAACTCTTTTCGAGTAAGTCGAGTTTGACCTGGCCAGGTGCTTATTCATCAAGAATAACTTAGATAGCATAGGATCTTATCCCGGTTCACTCCAGGTAATGAATTCTATCTTGGCCGATCACTCATCCCTACATATAACAAACTAGAGACACCACATGCCATATACCTATTCATGGCTAGCACAGGTATGTAAGGGGTAGAAAACTCTAACTAACCATTTGTGGATGACCGTGTCACCTCGGGTCAAAGGACCATATGCATAATTATGTCCAAGATTATGATTGTTGACTAAAGTGAATTCCCAAGCAATCACAAATCTTATGTCACTGTTCAATCCACTCATCATATGAGTATCCATATATCTATTCTGATATCTCATATCAAGTAGTATGAGACTTACTACCTTCCACTATCAATATCACATACCGATCAAAGAAAATAGACAGAGGTGATAGTCTAGGGATTAATACTACCTTTATATTAATCTACCAACTATAAACATTTATAGTATATGTACTAAATGAGTTTGTCACTCATATTATCAACTCTTGATTATAAACTCATTTAACATAATACTAAAGGTAAATATTCAAATAAACAAACACTTTATCTAAAAGAATATATTATTGCAAAAGAGATTAATTAACAATGTTCACATACAAAATGGCCCTAGGGCACATCTATACTAATAGTAGGATTGTTTGAGAATCTAAACTCCTTAAATCATTTGTGCCTTATGTATGTGTTTTATTTTCTTTCATCTCAATCTTTGTTGTTTATTTTTATGCCCTCTCAAATTTATCTTCAATCTTACCAAAAACTTTAATTAGCCCTATTCACCCCCCCCCCCTCTAGGGCCCTTTCACTAGTTATCCAAAATCATATGGTATTAAATTTATTTTGAGCTATAAACATGAGAATTTCATTTCTAAAATATTTAATTTATGAGATATACTGAGAAAGGTTCCTATAAAATCACAACTTGAATGTCAGGTACAAATAAAATATAATGTATTGCCTACAGGCATTGTCTCTGCGCTTGTATATGATAAGGAATTAGCACTTTGGCTAGCCAGGTGAGACATTCAAATCCTAGAGTTGCATGGGATTTATAGGTTACCACTTAAGTGTATAATTGCATATATATTTGTACTTATATATATTGATCTTGAATGATTTTTTCTATGATTTCCTTGATTTACTTCAAGTTGTATTAAAGAATACAGAAGAAAGTACATGGATATTTTGTATTTATATCAGAAAAATGTTTAGTTTAGTACTCAAGTTGTTTTCCATTCTTAGATGGAACTTTATTTAATTAAAGTTGAATTTCTGTATCATATTATATGATAATATATGAATATTTTTAAATGTTTTTCTATGGTTATGCTTATATCCTTTCACTGAGTAGTTGTACTCATTCCACCCATTTAAACCATTTTAGATTCCATTTTGGTGAATTAGTATATCCTTGTATAATGTGTTTTGGAGTGCCCTTGTTGTGAGCACTAGAGGAGGTTAAGCCAACAAACGTTTGTTGTTTGAAAATATAACTTTTTCTTAGCAAGCCTCAGAGGCATATGTACAGTTTGTCCAATACATGCTATAAACTTTATTTTATATTACATTATGCATATAATGATGAGTATTGTATTAAGTTATGATATATAATGGTTTACAGATGATTAATAGTTTATTATTGCACTGATCCTTATGGTAGAGAAAGGGGTGTGACATTTATTGGTATCAGAGCATAGGTTATTAATTTTATAGACTCCATTAGGTAAAAATAAATTGATTAGGTTTTTTACCTTGGTCTTTGTTATCATATAAGAAGATGCTACCCCGAGCTATAGATAGTAGAGGTTGCGGTGGTCGAGGTTGTGGTGGTCGAGGCCATCATCATCATATTGAGAGGTTAGAGGATGTTAGCCAACCTCATAGGGATCCTACTCCATCTTTACCTTTGAAAAGAGTGGATGAGCATGAGCTACCTGAAGGTAGTGAGTTTATAGACGATATTACTTCATGAAGAGATCATTCTAGGGTAGACCCACCCCCACAAGCTAATCCACCACCTCCAGCAACTCAGGTACCACCTGTTCCACCTATTGCAGTTTATATTGATGTTGGATTAGGTGTGCTATAGCCTAAGCCATTACAGCTGCCAGGACAACTAGAGATCAACAAAGGCCTTGGGATATAGTGAAACATTACAGATAAAGAAAGTTTTTGCCTCTATGGAAATCTCAGATATGGAGAAAGTTAGTGTAGTAAAGATGTTTTTACAAAGAGTAGCAGATAGTTGGATGGATAGGGTACGTCGCCTTTATGGTGATGAAATGACTTGGCAAACATTTATAGTAAAATTTTAAAAGGAATATATTTCAAAGAGTTATAGGAAAGGGAAGCAAGATGCCTTCTTTAGGTTGGCACAAGAAGATATGACTATTAGGGAGTATATAGATAAGTTTGAAAATCTATATCAATTTGTAGCTGATATGCTTCCTTCTAAAAAGAATATGTATGACCAATTTTTAAATGGTTTGCATATGATCATTCAGTCTGGTTTAGCTTCTTTTGAGGGTACCATTTATAGGAGCTTTGGAGGTAGAAAAGCTAAAGAAATAGGAAAGAGAAGTGTTTCAAAAAAATCAGAAGCACGGTCATAGTTTCTTCTATAGTATTAATAATAGATTTACTAAGAAAGGAGGAAGTGCATTTTAAGCTAAAATTGGTCCTAGTGTGGGTAGGAGCTCTTATATAGAATTAAAGTAAGCTAGTCAGAGTACAGTGCAACAACCAGTAGGTAGTTTTATAAGTGTACAAGGTGCAGGAGCTTGATAAAAGTTTCGACCTCTATGCTCAATCTGTGGTAAAAATAACGAAAGTGAATATAGAATGTGAACTGGTGGATGTTTTAAGTATGGAGAGACTGGTCATTTTAAGAGGGAATGTCCTTGTTTAAATCAGCTAACTGGTTCTGGGCATGGATCTAATGCACCTAGATATCAAAGAGGTGGTAGAACCCAATCTCAAGGTAGGCCTGTGGTAGGAGGTGCAAGCACTGGTAGGCTTAGTGGAGCTACATCCTCCATTCAGCCAAGACAAGGTACGGAGATTGGTAGGCCACAAACCCAAGCTAGAATTTTTGCTATGATGCAGCAAGAGGCACTTACATCTCTAGAGGTTGTGACTGGTATGTTATCTATCATGGGTATAGATGCCTCTATTCTTATTGATTCTGGCTCCACTCTTTCTTTCATCTTCTTTACATTTACCAGTCATTTTGATAAACAAAGGGATATGTTAGGTGAGGCTTTAGTGGTTAGTGTCCTTATTGGTAGTCCTATTGTGTGCAAACAAGTGTATAAAGAGTGTGTAGTTAAACTAGAAGACCAACATCTATTAGCAGACTTAGTTCTTTTGCCTATTCTGGAATTTGATGTTATTTTTGGCATGGATTGGTTATCCCACCATCATGTCACAGTAGATTATTTTGAGAAGTTAATGAAGTTTAAATGACTTGGAAAGCCTAAGCTCATCTTTCGAGGGGAACATCATCTTTTTCCATCTTGTGTAATTTCTGCTATTATAGCTGAGAAATTACTTAGGAAGGGGTATCAAGCATATTTAGCCTATGTTGTTGATAAGGAATTAAGGGAACCTAAGATAGAGAATATTCCAGTAGTTTGTGAGTTTCTTGATGTATTTCTAGAAGAGCTTTCTAAATTACCTCCTGATAGAGAAATTGAGTTCTCTATTGACTTACAACTAGGTACAACTCCTATCTCTTAAGAACCCTATAGAATGGCCCCAACCGAGTTAAGGTAGTTAAAGGTTCAATTACAGGAGCTTTTGAATAGAGGTTTTATAAGACCTAGTCTCTTACCATAGGGAGCTTCAGTATTATTTATGAAGAAGAAAGATGGTTCTTTACGATTATGTATAGACTATAGGAGACTCAATTGGATGACGATATGGAATAAGTACCCTTGCCTCGTATTGAAGATCTTTTTTATTAGCTTCAAGGTGCTAAGGTTTTATCTAAAATTGATTTGCGGTCTAGGTATCATCAATTGAAGATCAATGAAGTAGATGTGCCTAAAACAGCTTTTTGAACCCATTATGGACATTACAAATTTCTTGTGATGCCATTTACGTTGACTAATGCGCCAACTGCAACCTTATGAATAGAGTGTTTCGACCCTACTTGGATAAATTTGTTATTATATTCATAGATGACATCTTGGTGTACTCAGGTAGTGAAGAAGCTCACAAAAAACATTTAAGGATTATCTTACAGATTTTAAGGGAAATGCAATTGTATGCCAAATTTAGTAAGTGTAAATTTTGGCTAGACATAGTAGTTTTCTTAGGACATGTAATTTCTACAAAAGGGGTCTTGTGGATCCTAAGAAAATTGAAGCAGTGGTTAATTGGGAGCCTCTAACTAATCCTACTGAAGTTAGGAGTTTCTTAAGATTAGTAGGATATTACTGTCACTTTGTTTAGGATTTCTCCATTATTGCATCACTTATGACAAAGTTGCTTAGGAAGAATATTAAGTTTGAATGGACTGGTAAAGCTTTGAGAAACTTAAAGCTTATTTAACATCAGCACATGTTCTTACTCTACCTTCTAGTAGTGGAGGCTATATAGTGTATAGTGATGCATCGAGAAAAAGGTTAGGTTATGTATTGATACAGCAAAGAAAGGTAATATCTTATGCATCTAGACAACTTCGACCTCATGAAATGAATTACCTGACTTATGAATTAGAATTGGCGGCAGTTATTTTTGCTTTAAAGGTTTGGAGGCATTATCTATACGGAGAATTGTGCCAAATGTTCATCAATCATAAAAGTTTAAAATATCTGCTCTCTCAAAAGGAGTTGAATCTACAGCAGAGGTGATGGATTGAACTGCTTAAGGATTATGACTACAGTATTGAATACCATCCTAGGAAAGCTGATAAAGTAGCGGATGCCCTCAGTCGAAGCTCTTATAACAGTTTAGCTCATATTAAAGCTGTAAGACTTCCTTTTCTTTTAGATCTGCGATCTTTAGGAGTAGATTTCTCATTAAGTTATTTTGGAGCATTGTTATCTACTCTAAGAGTGAGACCTGTATTAGTTGAAAGGGTGCAAAAAGACCAAGTCCAAGACCAACACTTGAGCAAAGTCATCAATGAAGTAAAGAATGGCACTGGTACAAATTTCTCTCTTAGGGATGATAGAATTTTGATGTTGGAAAATAGACTATGCGTGCCTAATGAAGAAATTAAAAAGGGAAATAATGGAAGAAGCTCATTATACAATATATTCAATGCACCCTAGTAATACAAAATGTATCAAACCCTTAGGGAAAATTATTGGTGGCAAGGTTTGAAGAAGTAAGTAGCAGATTATGTGGCAAAATGTTTGGTATGCCAACAAATTAAGGCTGAACACTAATATCCTTCTGGAATACTTCAACCACTTCCTATTCCTTAGTGGAAGTGGGAACACATCACCATGGATTTTGTTTATGGTTTATCTCGAATGCAAGTAGGAAATGAGTCTGTATGGGTAGTTATGGATAGGTTAACAAAATCAGCACATTTTTTGCCAATAAAGATGGATTACTCCATGGACAAACTGGCAAAAATTTATATGAAAGAGGTAGTAAAACTTCATGGTGTTCCAATTTCTATAGTATCTAACAGAGATCCATGGTTTACGTTAAGATTTTAGCCTAGTTTGTGGAATGCAATAGGTACCAAGCTAAAGTTCAGTACTGCTTTTCATCCCCAAACTGATGGACAATCTAAACGAACTATTCAAATGTTGGAAGATATACTTAGAGCATGTGTAATGGAATTCAAGGGAAGTTGGGACAAACATGTGCCTTTAATGGAGTTTGCATATAATAACAGCTTTTATGCTAGCCTTGGCATGGTACCCTATGAAGCGTTAGATGGAAGTAAGTACAAGACTCTAATGTATTAGGATAAAGTAGGAGAAAAGAAGTTAGTAGGCCCAAAAATTGTACAATTGACTACATATAAGGTACAATTGATTAGAAGTTATTTAAAGGCCACTTAAGATAGATAAAAGAGTTATGCGGATTTAAAATGGAAAGGCATTGAATATATAGTCGGGGAGAAGGTCTTCTTAAAAATTTCTCCTTGGAAAGGTGTTGTACGCTTTAGAAAGTGAGGCAAGTTAAGTCCTCGATATGTTGGGTCATATGAAGTTATTGAAAAACTTGGACCTGTTACTTATAGATTAGCTTTATCACTAGAATTGCCCAAGATTTATGATGTCTTCTATGTCTTTATGTTGAGAAGATATAGAAGTGATCCCTCCCATATCTTGCAACCGCATCTAATAGAATTAAGGGAAGATTTAACCTATGAAGAAGAACCTATAGAGATTCTAGCGAGAGAGGAGAAAGTTTTGAGAAATAAAGTGATTCCTTTGGTTAAAGTTTTATGGAGGAACCACTCTAGGGAGGAAGCAACATGGGAGATAGAAGAAGATATGCGAGTCCAGTATCCCCATTTATTTTTCCTCATAGGTATATAAATTTTGGGGATAAAATTTCTTAAGAGGAAGAGAATTGTGACATCCAAACCTAGGTCCTTATTTAAATATATTAAGTAATAGGATTTGAAATAAGTTTGAGGGCCTTTTTAATTATTTAGGAAAATAGGGGGATTAAAGTGGTTATTTGTCAAAAATAAAATATATATATATACTTACCTTCCTCTACTTCTTCTTTTATAAACTTCTTCTTCTACAGGCTTCATTTTTTTTATTTATCTTCACCTTTTCTTACCTTTCTTTTCCTCTAACTCCTTTCATCAACAATCAAAGAGTAATTTTAAAGTTTCCTATTGTAAATTCAAGAATATATACAAGAGTTTTTGGTAAGTAAAGTTATTTTGTTTTAAGTTTTTGAATTTGAATAGAATTTGATATTTTAATTAAATTTTTGAGTTTTAAACTCATTTATGCTAAAATGGACCCCTTATAATGTTTAAAATGATGTTTGGGATTGATTTGGGATAAATTTGAGCCTTTTTGGTCGAAATAGAGTGAATTTTCATGTTCATGACCACTAAGGCGGTGCCTCAGCGCTAAGAAGGCACCTCAGCACTGCTGAGGTGGTGCCTCAGTACTAAGGAGGCACCTCAGTGCACTGAAAAGGCAACTCAGTGCACTAGGGAGGCGACTCGGTGGCTCTTTCAAGCCCCAAAACCCTAACCAAAGCCGTTTCAGATCATTATTCGGGTCCTATGTCATATCTTTAAGCTATAGATCAATATAATTGAGAATAATTGAGGTTATAAGCTAGTTTTCTTATGATTTTGCTTCTAGATATTAGGAATGAATCTCAACCCAAGTCGTAGAGCATAACGCAACCCCTCCCAGCTAGAATTATCAGTTATCTCGTCAGGTGAGTGGATATTAGTATAACACTAGTTTTGAATCTATGATATATATTTATATTTATGATTCACAAATGAATGATGTTTAAAGATTTCTTATATGCTATTTGCAATAATGCATTTTCTAGTTATCCGAAATTATATGGTATTAAATTTATTTTGAGCTATAAACATGAGAATTTCATTTCTGAAATATTTGCTTCATGAGATACACCCAGAAAGGTGCCTATAAAATCACACCTTGAATGTCGGGTGCAAATAAAATATAATAAATTGCCTACAGGCATTGTCTTTACACATGCGTATGATGAGGAATTAGCACTTTGGGTAGCCAGGTGAGACATTCCACTCCCAGAGTTGCATGGGATTTATAGGTTACCACTTGAGTGTATAATGGCACATACATTTGTACTTATATATATTGATCTTGAATGATTTTGTCTATGATTTCCTTGATTTACTTCAAGCTGTGTTAAAGAATTCTGAAGAAAGTACATGAATATTTTGTATTTATATCAAAAAAATATTGGATGAGAAATGTTTAGTTTAGTACTCAAGTTGTTTTCCATTCCTGGATGGAACTTTATTTGATTAAAGTTTAATTTTTGTATCATGTTGTATAATAATATATTAATATTTTTCTGTGGCTATGCTTATATCCTCTCACGGAGTAGTCATACTCATTCCACCCATTTAAACCATTTCAAATTCTATTTTAGTGAATCAGTAGATCCTTGTATAATGTATTTTGGAGTGCCCTTATTGTGAGCACTAGAGGAGGTTGAGCCAACAAACGTTTGTTGTTTGAAAATAGAACTTTTGCTTAGCAAGCATCAGAGGCATATGTACAATTTGTCCAATAGATGTTGTAAACTTTATTTTATATTACAGTATGCTTGTAATGATGACTATTTGTATTAAGTTATGATATATAATAGTTTACAGATGATTAATAGTTTATTGTTTCACTGATTCTTATGGTAGAGAAAGGGTTGTGACACTAAGAAAAACTAACCATATTATGCATTCATATATCACAAAAAAAGGCACACACTTATGCACTTTAGCCCTAAAAACTTATGCATTATTGTGATTGTATATTGTATGTTCATTATAGACCATTTATATCTAAAAAGGCCACCAACCATTTGAACCATGAAATATTTTCAAAAGTTGGTAGGCAAAATAGATTTACTAAAATTAAATACTTTTATTGTATGAAATCAGGACACACCAACAATGTGTGTTACTATACAAAACTTCACTTTAACCTCCTACCCAAAGACTATTTTAAGTCAAATAAACCAAGACCAATTAAGGTTTAGGTTCTAAAAGATGTTTGATCTTATGTTGTGTATGAGTAGTTGAAGTTAACCATATACTAATTAATGATAAGTTTGTAAAACCATTTTACTATATTTGTATTAAATATGCAAATATCAAATTTTTCAAAGAGAATTTGACTTTTTGCATAATCAAAATAATTCTAAAAAATTACATAATTTTTCCATGCTATTTTTCATTATTTTTCATTTGGTATCCCTCATTTGACATAATTTTCCATTTATTATACCTTATCCTTTAAAAGCCCTCCTTAGACTACATATTGAGGATCATGATTGCTATTGTTAATGTTTTAATATATGTTGTGCTCGGCATATATTTCTCTTTTCACTTGAAAATATGATCGATTTTCATTTGATTTTTAATTAAGTATCAATTGGTGTCATTCCCTTTTAACTTGGTTCACTTATTTTTTAATTAGTATCCTTGTTTTTATTTGGTATTCATTTGATATTCATTTCATTTTTTAATTAGTATCTTTGTCTTCTATTAATATCATTCTTTTCTCAATTTGTATCCTCATTATTCATTTGGCATCATTCATTTTATTTCATTTACTTTTTATTTTTCATTTGGTATCTTTTTCTTTTTAATTTACTCCATTTTCACTTTGACAAATAGGGAGAAAATTTTGGCATTTTCAATTATAATTATTATTCTTGAATTATAATTAGAATGCCAAAAAAAGAGGAGAAAATACTTAGTATGATTGAATGATATTTGATATATTTCACTCGCCTTAACATCTATTGACGGGGAGAAATTTCAAAACTCATTAGTATATAATTAAGAGGGAGTGTTGCGAAATAAATGCACATATACATGTATTTATTAATTTTTAATTACCATTCAAAAATTAATTGTCAAAGTCAAAAGGGGAGATTGTAGACCCTTTTCATGACCAATGTGTTGATTAATCTCAAATTAACATTAGTTTTACCTTTAACAATCAATTTTAGTTGCTAACTTATACCTTTGAGTGTAATTATAAGTTAGGTCAAAGCCATGCCCATTAGACTAAGTTTTACAAGCAAATAAATCATGTTTTTGATATTGGAGTGCTCCTCAGTGTGTTAGTCATGATCGTGAAGAGCATCATGAGCTAAAGGCCTTTAAGAAGTTAAAGTTGTTGAAAATGCCTGCGCACCTCATGGTTTTCCATTAGGATCATGAGGAGGACCCTCAAGATCATGAGTGGCATCATAAGTGAGCTGGTAGCCTCTGTAATGATTATTATAAAGCTTCAATGGCCATAATTTCAACCCTCATGATCGTGACACCTCCCCTCATGACCTTGAGCATTAAAATTCCTATAAAAAATTAAAGAAATATTAAATGAAAATAGAGAAATGTTGGGATGAATTTAAGGACTCCAATAGCTAGTTTTTGACCCTTTATTAAAAATACAATCTTAAAACTTCATTTAAATAGTTAGAGAGTTAGTGGATCAAATTGATGATGTAAATTCATTAAGCCAAACTTTATTTCTTTCACATTTCTTCTTAGAATATCCTTTCTTTGTAAATAAAATCTTAATAGGTTTAAAATTATCGTTCCATTAAGAGTTGGGTGAGTGGTTAGTTGATAGGATTCTCTTTTCTACTCTTCCTTAGGATTAACTAGTGGGTAGTGAGGATCAATCAACATTAGGTTAGTGTGTGCCTTGTAAAACCACTTAGATTATAAAGGTTTAAGTGTGAGCCTTGAAAACACTTATCAAGTTAAGTGTGAGCCTTAAAAATACTTGAGAAAGTTTAAGTTAAAAAATAATTAGTGAAATATTTATGTTGAGCCTAGAAAAACACAATGATTTTAAGTTTGGTGTTGAGCCATAAAAAATCTTATTATAGCAATCGTATTAATAGGATTGGTATTAGACTAAAAATCCTAAGTTGGAGATAAGTTAGGTAAAGGAGTAAGATTGATTTAAAATTTAAATCTTTATAAATCCTTGTTTGATTTTGTTAATTTTCTTGTTCTCGCTCTTATCTCTATTATTGTTCATGTTCTTGATTGAGTTCCTTAAACTCTTTGTTTAATCCTTTCAAATTTGCTTTTAGTTTTTAATTTTTCTCTAAATTACTCATTGGCCTTATTCACCCCTCTTCTAGTGCCACTTTCAGTAGCCAAGTAAAAATAAGTTTCTGAACTCAAAATCTCTATCTATGGGAACACTTTTGTTAAGTCTTAAGGTTATCTCACTTTTCCCTAACGATGAGTGGTGACTCACTACACAAGACTTCTCCAGATTTTCCAAAAGAAACCTATCTCTAGCCTTTTAAAAAGGTTGTATATGATAACCCAATGCTACAATCGAATCTCAATTAATGCCTGGATGCCTGTAGCACGCTCGTAGGGCAAATTATATTATGGATCCCTGTCCATATTGCAATATGAACTAGGACTCCTTCACACATGTGAGTTAAAAAATACGTTTTTTTTAACATCATTTCTCCTAACTTTTCTTCACGCGTTTTATTCTTCATCTCTCCAAACAATTAACAATTACCAATAATATTATGCTCTAATCAATTTTCACAAAATTCCATTTGAACAAGACTTTTAGCGTCTACATGAATCATGATCACACAAATTAAAATGTAAAAATTAAAAATTTTTATATCAACTAAAATATAAAAATAAATGTATTAATTAAACGTTGATTTTTATTAATTAATCTAATTATACACCCACCTTAAATTTTTATTCCACTTTTTAGTTTGTATATTTATTTTTTAAAAAATTACTTACTCTATATTA
>CATIWO010456529.1:0-47954 GCA_949673435.1 Macaranga tanarius
GATGACTTATTGGCGACATCTTTCAACTTTAGAGCTAATGCATAACAAATATCCAATTGAATGTTATTACACATACAAAACAAAATAGAAAGCTCGGTTGTAGTCACTACCGAGTCACCATCTTTCCTTGGGAATAAAGAATGTGCCATCAATCTATGAAGGTATTTGAGAGCCGGAGATTGAATCCGGGACTCTTTAGCAGCTCGGGCTTCATATGTGGCATTCCTTTGGCCAGTTAGCTCTGCCCAAAATTCATCCCTATTAAATTGAACCATTGCATTCTGATTTTATGGAAAGTTGTATGCATCATTAAACTCAAACATACCCATTGTATGCTCCATATTTCCTAAACGGAATGTCATCAACAAGAAGTTTTCATCAAAATGAAAGGAAGACAAAAACTCACAAGTGAGTTGAACATAAGTAGGATATTGAATCAAAACACAACCTTCCCACCCCATTCTTGCAATGTACATATTTACTTCTTCAAACAAACCCACTTCCCTCAAAGCGTGAGCACTCATATATCTATTTAGAATAAATTTCCTAGAAAGTAATTCTTCATATTTCTTATGTTGCCCCTCATGCCCGAATTCAATTTGAGGAGGGAAGGGTCTTACCGTTAAGTTTTCATTCACTCCCCCCGGATTTGAAGAACTTCCTCCTCTTGCTCTCTTGGACTTTAGCTTCACTTTCTTTGTGGCAAATGTCTTCTTCCTTGGCTCTCTCTCCATTGATGAAGATGAAGTTTAAGAACTTTGTTGTAGAAAAATTTGGCTAGAGAGAGAATGTGTTAGAAAGAAAGAATTTGAGTAGAGAATGAGGGAATTGAAATATGTGGAAAGAAAAGAGGGGATGGTGTGGTTTATATAGAGGAAAGTGAGAATTAACAATAAATAAACATGGAGAATTGAAGATTTAGGAAGAGAAAAAGTAGTCAACAATGGAGGTTTCAATGTATAGGAAATGGTGAATGTTAGGAAATTGAAGAACCCTAGGATTTAGGAAGTGGGAAATGTTGGGAGGATGAAAAGCGTGTTGGAACTTACAAGATTTTGAAATGGGTTACGTTTTTTATGCATTTTATGTCTTTTAGTGAACAAGAACCTGACAGGTCACACGCCCATACGTATGGGCATGTGCCTGTGTTACCCAATTTGGGCATTTGTAGGCACGACCATGTGCTTGGGCATGCCTGCCTGTGTTTCAGGCGCACGGCCATGCGCATGGCCGTGCCTGATTTTGCCATTTTTGCACTGTTTTGGTATACCCATGTGCATGGGCATGTGCCAAAACTTAAAAATTCAGTTTTCAATTTGTAAATTAGGGTCCATGACTATGCTACATAATGTGCAACTTTTGTATTAATTCAAAATATAAAAGAGTCAAGGACTAAACACACATTATGTAATTATAAGCACTGAACTCCCACTTAAATATACACTTACAACACATCTTGAGGCGCACCTCCACATCTTCAAATCATTGGTTTGCTAAAGCTTTCACTCTCCTCTTCCTACAAAACAATCACACAAAAAACTCAAAACTCAAAACACACAACGAGAATTTAAAATAAAGAAAAGAAAAGGAAATAAAACTAAAAGCTTGGTTGAGCTCCCAAGAAGCGCTCTTTTAGTTCTGAGCTTAGACCATTATGTTCTTTAGAGTACTGAGTTATCCAAAAAGGCTTTTTGGTGAAGGTTCTCCCATGTCCCTCCATGGTAGATTTTCAGTCTTTGCCCATTAACCTTGAACTTGTCTTCTTGAGTGTTGCAAACCTCTATAGCTCCATAGGGGTAGACATGTCTCATAACAAATGGTCTCGACCACCTATTTTTGAGCTTCCCTAAAAATAATATGAGTTTGGAATTATATAGCAATACTTGATCTCCTTCTTGAAAACTCTTTATTCTCGTTCTTGAAAACTCTTTGTTCTTACCTTAGCATAATGCCATTTCTTTGTGTGTTCATTGTACATCCTGGAGTTTTCATATGCTAGTTCTCTTATCTCCTCCAATTCACTCAACTATAAGAGTCTCATTTCTGTCACTTTCTTGCAACCATAATTCAAAGATTTGATTGCCCAGTAAGCCTTATACTCAATTTCCATAGGAAGATGACATGCTTTTTCATATACCAACCTATAAGGTGACATTCTAATAAGTGTCTTATAAGCAGTTCGATATACCCATAAAGCATCATCCAACTTCCTTGCCCATTCTTTCCTTGACTTGCTTATTGTTCTTTCAAGAATTCTCTTTACTTCTCTATTGCTTACTTCCACTTGTCCACTTATTTGGGGATGGTATGGAGTAGCGATCTTGTATTTAACTCCATAACGAGCTAGCAATGTCTCCATGCTCTTGTTGTAGAAATGTGTTCCACCATCACTTATGATAGCTCGAGGCATTCCAAACCTAGCAAAGAGTTTGCTCAGGAATTTATAAACTACCATTGCATCATTTACTGTACAAGCTTGAGCTTCCACCCACTTGGACACATAGTCTACACAAATAAGTATGTACTTATTTTCATCTGAAACAGGAAATGGCCCCATGAAATCTATGCCCCATACGTTAAATATTTCTACTTTGAGAATTCCTGATTGGAGCATTTCATCCTTCTTTGAAATATTGCCACTCCTTTGACAAGCATCACAACTAAGTACACACTTTCTAGCATCATAAAAAAGAGTAGGCCAATAGAAGCCTGCTTCAAGAACTTTTGCAGCCATTCTCTGTGGGCCAAAATGACCGCCACTGACCATTCCATGACAATGCTGTAAAATTTAACTAGTTTCTTCATTTCCTACACATCTTCTTATCAAACTATCATTGCATATCTTCCAAAGGTATGGATCATCCCACAGATAATACTTGGAGTCATGAATGAGCTTCTTCCTCTATTGACTATTAAATTCTTCCAAAAATTTCCCATTTGACACAAAGTTAGCAATATCAGCAAACCATGGTGCATTTAAACTTTAGATCGCTAACAACATATCATCTGGGAATAATTCATGGATAATCTCATATGGGAATAATTCATGGATGGTCTCTTTCTCATCATTGTCTCCTTGCTCTAGCTCCAATCTTGAGAGATGATCAGCTACTACATTCTCTGATCCCTTATTGTCTTTGATTTCAATGTTGAATTCTTATAAAAATAGCACCTATCATATGAGCCTTAGCTTTGAATCCTTTTTAGTCAAAAGGTACTTCAATACTGCATGATCTGTATACACAATAACTTTAGAACCAAGAAAGTAAGAATGAAAATTATCAAAAGTAAAAATTACTACTAGCATCTCCTTCTCGGTTGTGGCATAGTTAAGTTGTGCATCATTTAAGGTTCGACTTGCATAATAGATGACGTGAAGTTTATTCTCCTTCCTTTGGCCAAGTACAACTCCTATTGCATAGTCACTTGCATCACACATCAATTCGAATGGGAGGTTCCAGTTAGGTGATATAACTATAGGGGCTGATATCAATGCTTCTTTCAACCTATCAAAAGCCAATTTACAATCATTAGTAAAGTTAAACAAAGCATCTTTCTCAACTAATTTACAAAGAGGTTTAGAGATTTTAGAAAAATCCTGAATAAACCACTGATAGAATCCTGCATGGCCTAGGAAACTTTGAATTCCTTTGGCATTTGTTGGGTATTGAAGCTTTTCAATAGTCTCCACCTTTGCTTTGTCTACTTCAATACCTTGTGCTGAAATTTTATGCCCAAAGACGATTCCTTCTTTCACCATGAAATGACATTTCTCCCAATTTAGCACCAAGTTTATTTCTTCACACTTTGTAAGAACTTGCTCTAAATTCTCCAAACATCCTTCGAATGAGCTTCCATAGACTGAGAAGTCATCCATGAACATATCCATAATTTCTTCCACTAAGTCAGAGAATATGGCCATCATGCATATTTGGAAGGTTGCTGGAGCATTGTACAATCCAAATGGCATCCTTCTATAAGCAAATATGCCATAGGGACATGTGAAGGTTATTTTTTCTTGATCTTCTGGAGCAATTGCAATCTGATTGTAGCTCAAATAACTATTTAAAAAATAGTAGAAGGCATGTCCTGTTATCCTCTCCAACATCTGATCAATGAATGGTAGTAGAAAGTAATCCTTTCTAGTAGTTGAATTCAACTTCCTGTAGTCAATGCACACTCTCCACCAGTTACTACTCTCGTAGAGATCTATTTTCCTTATTTATTTTCCACTACAGTTATTCCACCTTTCTTTGACACACACTGGATAGGACTTACCATGAACTATCCGAGATGGGGTAAATAATTCCAGCATCTAGTAGCTTGACCACCTCTTTCTTTACTACTTCTTGCATATTTGGATTTAGCCTCCTTTGCCTCTCAATGGTTGGCTTAAATCCATCTTCCATCAAAATTTTGTGCATACAATAAGACGGACTTATCCCTCTTATGTATGAGATTTTCCAACCAATTACTCTTATTCTTCTCTTGAGTATCCTTACAAGAAAGTTCTCTTGGTCTTGGGTGAGTTTAGAGGATATAATCATAGGTAGAGTTTTGTTTTCTCCAAGAAAAGTGTACCTCAAATGTTGAGGTAGTGGTTTCAACTCTACATTTGGTGGTTTTATGCTTGATGGTGGTGTAGGTTCTGTGTTTAATAATTGAATTTATGAAAAATGAGTTTGGTGTTTAAGGTAATCTTCATCTTGGGGGTTTTGTACCTACATACACTTCTTAATATATTCCAATTCATCATATTTTTCCAACCTCCTTCGTTGGACTTCAATCACTCATTCATCCAGAATATCAATTCTAAAGCATAAATCATTTTCAGAAAAATGTTTCATACCTTGATAGATATTGAACTTACAACTTTCCTCACCTACTGTTAGAGTTAAAGTTCCATCATAAACGTCAATAATTGCCTTGGCAGTGTATAGGAAAGGCATACCAAGGATCAAGGGAACGTCTTCATCTTCCTCAAAATCAAGAACGACAAAGTCTACTGGAAAAATGAACTTTCTAGCCCTTACTAGCACATCTTCCACTATTTCTTCTGGTTCCTTTACTGTCCTATCTGCTAGTTGTAATCGCATGTTTGTTGGTTTTGCTTCTCCAAGTCTCAATTTTCTGTAAATAGACAAGGGCATAAGATTAATAGAAGCACCTGAATCACATAAATAGTTTTGAAATGATAAATTTCTAATAGAACATGGAATAGTAAAACTCTCTAGTTACTTCTTTTTTAAAGGAAGTTTATTTGAGATGATGGAACTGCACTCCTTTGTGAGTGTGACTGTCTCAAATTCCTACAACTTTTTCTTGTCATAAATCAGCTCCTTTAAGAACTTAACATATTTTGGCATCTGAGCATGACATTCCACAAAAGGCATGTTGATGTGGAGTGTTCTGAATCTTTCCAAAAACTTTGCAAACTGCTGGTCATGCTCTTTTTTCTTCAACCTTTGCGGATACGGCAGTGGAGGCTCATATGGTTGAATTTGTGATGGCTTTACTTTTTCTTTGCTCTCCTCCTTCACTTTTGGTTCTCTTAGCGTCTCAGCCCTTTCATCATCCTAATCTTTCTCTCCCGTATTCTTCTTTTGTTCGTACTTTATTATTGCTTTGGGGGTTTGGATCTCTGTACTGCTTCTCAAGGTAATAGCCTTTACTTGTTCTTTTGGATTCTTTTCCGTATTGCTTGGTAATGAACCTTGATTCCTTGTTGTTAAGGAATTTGTTAATTACCCCATTTGTACTTCTGAATTGTGAATAGAAGAGGAATGATTTCGGATCATTTGTTCCATCATCTTTTGAGCTTCATCTTGCTGGTTCATCCTTGATGACATCACATCCATGAATTTCTCCATCTTGCTATCCGTTGAAGTTCTTGAGGATGAAGCTTTGTCTTGTTGAAACTGAGGTTGAGGTTATTTCACATTCTGTCCTCCAAATCCTAGTGGTGCTTGTGGTCTCCACTGGTTGTTTCCTTGATTACTCCAAGAGAGATTTGGATGGTTCCTCCAACTAGGATTTTAAGTATTTCCATAGACTTTGTTCTGAGGTCCTTTGAAATTGCCCACATAGTTGACACCCTCTATAATTATCCCTTGCATCATTTGACATTCTATGGTAGGATGACCTCCTTGACATAGTTCACATAAGGAAGACAATGTAGATACTGTATTCATATTTACCTTGTCCATCCTTTTTGTCAGAGCATCAAGCTTTGCATTCAACATGGTTAAACTGTCCACTTCTATTGCTCCAGCCTTCTTTGTAATAGTCCTCTCATTAGACCACAAACTCTGTGTATTGGCCATTTCTTCAAAGAGATCCAAGGCATCTTCTGGTGTCTTTGACAAAATAGTACCTCCAACTGCTGCATCTATGTTGACTCGAACTGCATGATTTACTCCTTTGTAGAATGATTGCACTAAATCCCATGTAGGAATCAACTGATGTGGACACTACTTCTGAAGGTCTTTGAATCTTTTCCAGCACTCGTAGAATGTCTCGTCATCTCTTTGAAAGAACGAGTTAATCTCATTTTTGATCCTCAACACTTTTGCAGGTGGTAAGTATTTGTTGAAAAAGACAGTGTAAAGTTCTTGCCAAGTGTTAATGGAGTTAGGTGACAAACTTGTAAACCATCTCTTTGCTCTATCCATTAGCGAAAATGGAAAGAGGATCAACCGGATTACATCAGGCTACACTCCATTCATCTTGAAGGTAGAACAGTATTTTAAGAATCTAGATATATGGCCAAATGGATCCTCATGTGGTAGCCCATTGAACGGTGAGTTTTGGATCATTTGAATCATAGTCGGCTTAATCTCAAAGTTATTTGCTGCTACTGTCGGCCTTACTATTGGTGTCTGATCACCTTGCATATTAGGACTCACAAAATCTCGCATGGTTCTCTGATTATTTTGAGAATTTTAAAGAACTCGTTGTCTCAGCGGGTTATTCTTGTCATCTCCTAAGTCCATTTTACTTGGTGATTGTCGAGATATAATTGTTTGTTTCTTTTTCTCACGAATTGTCTTTTCTAGCTCCAAATCAAGTGGTATCAACTCAAGTTCTTATTTGCTTGCACTTTATGTGTGCATCAAATAACATAAATTCCTGCAATACCACAATTCAAACCAAAAATTAAAAATAACGTCTAAATCAAGCAACATAATTTTCTTACAATATCAATCCTTTGCCAATCCCCGACAACGGCACTAAGAACTTGATGTGTACTAATCCGCAAGCGTACAGAATCACAACAAGTAGTAAATAAAGATATCGTCCTACAGAGATTGAAGATTGAATACTGCAGTACTCACGCATGGCCATGTGCACTGGTGACTGATTCCTCTTCAATTTAGGCATGGACAAGTGCACGGGCATGCACACTGGCACATGGGCGTGTGTATGGCCATGTGCACTGCTGCGAAGAAAATTTCCAATTTTAAGTTTCAATCTTATCCTTATCTTCAAGCCCTATCTGCATCTCTTCTCAAATACACCCTACAACCATAAACTAAATAAAAATTACGTATTTAACATAAAAATACTTAAATTAAAGTAAAATGACAAAACTAACTAAATTAACTAAAAACTAACTAAATAATGCAATTCTAAACTAAATATGCAATAAAATAAAGTACTAAACACATGCATATTTCACACTCATCACTCACCCAACCTTGTAGTTGGCCTTCATTTGTGTTTCGTATTTTATTATTTACTCATTTTTTATTACATGCGAAAATGAAATTTCCTCCAACACAATTGTCAAATTTTATAATTTAGTCCAATTCTTTAATTAGTCCATTTTCATCAAAATAATATCCACTACATCATCACATGTATCCATCCATTCATCATATTACAACCATTCACAAACATAAGCAAATAAATAAAAGCGCATACAAAAAAAGGATGGAGGAGAAATGGTACAACCCTTTCACACATAATAAATAAATTAAACTAAAACAAAAATGCAAATAAAACAAAAATAATAAAAAAAAGGTTGCAATAGCCTACTGCTACTACTTTGCTCGTTATTCTAATAGTTAGATTTTAAAATTAGTCACTCTAATAAATAAAACCTATAAAAGAAGAGAGTCAATATACAAACTAATAAAAAAAATCAACATGCTAACTAAAGGATAACATGATATAAATCAAATCTAATTAACTTCTTAAATAACAAATTCATCATGAGGTACTCATAATACAATTAAAGTCAAGAAAAAAGTAAGAAAACAATGCATAAAACCATAATCTGCCATGTCAGGAGCCTTCTTAGCCACAGAGAAGCGGCGCCCTATCACAGAGGTGCCATATAAGGGCAGCACCTCAATGACGAGGCATCGCTCTAAAGTCTACCGAATTTGAATAAAGACCTAAGAACAAAAGGCAATCATCGTAATAATAGTTAGATATATGAATGCAGAATATAAAAGAAAACTTAATTAAACAACAAAATGTGAGAAAACTTACAAGAAAAACCATATTTGTTATGCATGGAAGGCCTCCAAATCATGAAAAGGTGATGCCTCAGTCATTAATGTGCCGCCTTAATGCACTAAGGCATTTAGAATTATACCTAACTACACTGAGGCACCATCTCAGTGTACTCTGATTCATCATAGAATGTACATTATCTACCAATAACACTTATAGATATCATAAATATGCATAATCATCATAAAATGAATTATAATATACAAAGAACATAATTGTATAGTCAAGTTCTAAACCAATCCTTAATTATCTTAATTTATGTCAAAATTATTAGAAATGGAAATAAACAAAAAGAAATATTCAAAAAACAAGCCTACTATTACAGCTCTGATTCAGCTCCCTGTTTAGGCCCTCAAAAGTGAACTTAGGAACAAGATGGTGAGCTCCCTGCAATGTAAAGCAAGATTTTGGACCCTTCTTCCTAAGTACACGTACCCTTTGGCCCTCAATTGACCAATAGAATACTTTAGCCACCAGAGTCTCTATAACTGAATTTTTCCCCTTCTTAGCTTGCCTTTTTCTTTCTAACTTATTCCCTCTTAGCCTTCTCTAAATGTTTACTTTATGTGTGTCCCTAAAAGTCTCCTCTCACCAATTTTTTTATTTTTTTCTTCTTTAGAATTTTTTTTATGTTTTCTTTAATTTTTAAAATGCTCCCAAAAAAGCCCTTTTTCCTTTGCTTTTCCTCTCTTTCTCTCTTTTTTACCCCAAAATTACCTCTACTCTTTCCTTCTATTAGCCACAAATTTTTTAACGTTACTGAATATTAGAGAAAAAAGCACCAATATTTCATTTAAGATATTTTATATTATCTTTTTAAAATAAACTCTACTAAAGGCATTGCCTGATCGGTGAGGCACTGCCTTATTAGTAGCACCTACATGGTGAGCTCAATAAGCTTTAAGGACTTAATGGGCTTAATAGGCCATGAGCTTTATCATATGGGCTAGATTCTAGGCTTTACACTACTGAGCTCATTTCGTTTAAAATTTCATCATTGGAAAATATCCTTTTCTTCTGCATTATTGGTGTGATGTGAAAATATGTAGGGATCCTATATTTCGTAATCTCTTGATTTATCGTAAGTATATCCTCATAACCCTAAGCAAATACTTTTTGTCTTTCTATTAATATTTCTTTCATTTTTCTCTCTTATCAAAAGTAAAATCATAAGCAATTAATATATTTTTAGAATTTTCAATTATGCCTAAATTAAATGTTTCAGTTTATACAGAATTAATGTCAAATATATACATGAAATGTTCATCACAACTAGAATAACCATTAGGAAAAACATCACGTAAAATAAGCAAAATCAAACTTTATTGTATTAACCTTCAAATAAAATAAATCCTCAGTTTTAAAAAGTCCAACCAAAGAAACACCATAATCATTATGAAACACATCAATAATAGAGTTCTAGACAAAGGTCTCTAGATCCACAGCAATTTCCTTGTTCTTAGTAATATCTTTCAACTTCAGGTCTACTAGAGTAACTTATTTGCTTTCAGCCTTATTCTTAGCATATTTCACCTTCTCTTTAGTTTTCTTATCATTTATCAGCTCCTCTATCTTAATAACCTCAAGAACCTATGCAGCAACTTTTTCTTCTTTTATTTTCAACCTAGCAAAGTATTCAGTAAAGATCTTAAATCTAGAAATTTTTCTTCTAGCTAAAAATTGTGGCTTAGATGTGCCAGCATACAGATGATAATTGCATTCTTTAATAAACTTTTTCTACAGCTTCCATTTCTCCTCATTGTTAGATCCATCCTTTTTACGCTAGTAACAAATCCCATACCTTAGATTTGGAATCTAAAGTTGTGATGAAATTCATACCCCTCATCATACTCACTACTCTAGCATCTATAAAGTCTTCATATAGCATGAAAATTTTAAAATTAAAGCTCAAAGGGATCTTTTTTGGGGTTAGCTTTAAGACTGCAATGGCTGCCTCAATTTCTATTACTATGGTAATTGTCTTCCTCTCATGCAGAAACTTAATCTTCTGATGAACAGTTAATGGAACTCCCCCAAATGGATGAAACTAAGGCTTCTAAAGTAGCACAACAAAGGTTACAGGTATGTCGATTACATGCCAAGTAGTCTAAGTCTTAATGGGGCCAGTTTTGTTCAGAGCTATGAAGGTACCTTCCACAGACATCTTCATATTATCATAGGCCTTTATAATCAAATATAAAGATTACAAGTCAACAGTAGTAAGTTCAAACTTAGGCAAAATCTTCAAAGGGCACACATTAATTATAGATTTGTTATCCACCATCATATAGTAGGTCAGCTTTTCTTGTATCTCAACTTTAATGAATAATGCCTTATAATGATCTCTTCCCTTTAAAGGCAAGTCCTCATCTATAAAAATAATAGCTCTATTAGGCTTTTCAATTAATGAACTCTCAATATATCTCCATGGGTTTTGAAATGCATCAGGAGTTCCCACACACTAGCAACAATTTCAATTTTCTTTAAATGTTCTTTCTTTTGATCCTCTTCCCACTTTTCTTCGTTAATTTCAGATTTAGTGACTAGTTTGGTTTTTTCTTAGTTGGCTTGTTTTTCTTCTTTCCTTTTTTCTTCTCTAGTCATGCCACTTGATTAACCACTTTTTAATCTTCACTCTCCCACATGTCTACCATTTCCACGCTTTCTTCATCAGATGAGGTTCAAATATCTAGAGTGTTTATAGAAAGTTCAACTGACTTTTACTTTGATTCTTCAATGCTTTCTAGACCCCTTTTTTTAGGTTATTTTCTGGGTAAGTGTTTGAGCATATGAGATTGACAAAAAAGTTTAGGACTTACTCTTCTATCAGGCTAGTATTGATCATTAGGACTGGTGGATTTAGTGGCGGGAAATTTTTAGTAGTTTAATAATGGGTTTTTTTATATACCGGGCTTCTTGGTTTCAGGGTCGATTATCTTTTTAGCATTATTAAGGTCTTGGATTTCATGTTTCAGTCTAATGCACTAGTTGGTGTCATGACCAATGACCTAGTAGTATTTGTAGTAAAATTTAGAGTTGTTGTTTGTAGGTGGTGTTTTGGGTGTGATAGAGGTTGCAGTAGCTTCTTCTCAATTAGATAGGACTTTAGAAAAGGCCTTGCCCAGGATAAAAAAAACCTCATGTGTTGTCCAATAGCATTGATTTACATACTACTACTTTCTTTAGCTCTATTTTTACCCCCAACTCTACCCCTAAAAAGCTTTCTCTCTTCACTAAGGTCTGCTTCCTTCTGTACCCTATGTTATAAAGTTCTTAAAAGTTATAGATCCTTAGATTTTCCAGCTTCTTTATAAGAGGCAGTACACTCCCATTGATTATGATAAATAGTTGATCTAATTATGTAGGTTGATGCCTCATATATGCCAGCTTTGCCCTCCATCTAGTCAAATAACCCGTTAATAAGAACCCGATAGACGACCTGCTCTGGGAATCCTTGAATCAATTTGTTATATGCGACAAACACTAGGAAACAAGTTGTACGATCAAAAATTAGAACCTAAGGAAACTAAGTCCTTAAAACCCTAATCTTGAAAATGCCATAAATGTTAATCACTCTTTTGATAAGTCAAGATAATATATTCAACCAAGAACACAAGAGAGCAGAGCAATGCTTGCTGAAAAACACTCAATGTTATTAATCATAATGAAAATTCGTACACATATTTGATGGCCTTTATATAAGAACCCTAATTTGATAAGGAAACATATAACTAAAGAGGAATTCCTATAATTAGGGCATACAAATCTGCTTTGAAATAGAAAATCTTCTAAAAGACTACAACTAATGCCAACTAAGCATTAAAAAGTCAAATTGATAATAAACCTAATTGAATAAGGTTTGGGCCAGACCTAACAAACCAAAACAAATCTAAATACTTAAACATAACAAAACAAAATAAAATAAGTCATTTAATATATCTTAGCAAGCGAATTGGGCCTTTCCTCATTATGTATAAACAACTTGGTCTTATATCATGACTCCAAACTTTGTTCTTTAAATTCTAAGCCTTGCCCATCAACTTACACATAAAGATAAGCAATTATCCTTGGTGTGGCGTTGAGATCTCCTAGAACAGCTTTAGAACCTTCTAGAACAGCCTCACTATTATACATCTTCATAATTAAGCCTTATAACACCTCTTTCATCTTTCTTGTCCTTGCCCTAGTTATAGGACTACCAATTCTATGCAAAAGATCTTGGGAATGTTTAGCACCTTGGTCTCCATCATTCTCCCCTTCCTCGTAAAGATTCATCCTCAAATCACCTACATCAAATAAAGTTAAATTAGCAATATTAAAAGTAGTACTAACATTACCATAGTTTCTTGGTAAATCCAGCTTATAGGCATTGTCATTAATCTTCTCTAAAACTTGAAATGGTCCATCTCCTCTAGGTTGCAATTTGGACTTTCTTTGTGTAGGAAATCATTCCTCTCTCATGTGCACCCACACCCAATCTCTAGGTTCAAAGATAACCTTCACACACCCCTTATTAGCTTACTTTACATATTGCTCATTCTTCCTCTCAGTGTTAGCCCAAACCTTGGAATGTAAATCCTTCACAAATTCTACCTTTTTATTACCATCAAGATTAGCACTCTCATTAGTAGGCAAAGGTAAAATATCTAAAGGAGTTAAAGGATTAAAGCCATAAAAAACATTAAAAGGTGAAAATGAGTAGTAAAATGAACATATCTGTTATATGAAAACTCAATATGTGCCAAACACTTTTCCCATTATCGTAAGTTCTTTTGAATGAAAGCACACAATAATATAGTTAGTGTCCTATTAACTACTTCAGTTTGTCCATCCATTTGAGGATGTGCAACAGTAGAGAACAATAGTTTAGTTCCTAACTTATTCCATAAATTATGCCAAAAATGACTTAACAACTTAACATCTCTATCACTAATAATTGTCCTAGGTAAACCATGCAAACGAACCACTTCCTTAAAGAACAATTCAGCAATATGTGTTGCATCATTAGTTTTAGAACATGCAATGAAATGAGCCATTTTACTAAACCCATCAATAACAATAAATATATTGTCCCTAACACTTTGAGACCTTGGTAATCCTAAAAAATTCATAGAAATGTTAGTCCAAGGTTAGTTAGGCATAGGTAAAGGGGTTTACATACCATGTGGTTTAACTTTAGATTTTTCTTGCCTATATGTAATACACTTATCACAAATAAACTACTCATCATGCTTCATATTTGGCCAATAAAAATGCTCATGCAATGTATCTAAAGTATTTTACAACTAAAATGTCTCATCCAACTACCTCCCATGAGTTTTCCTAATAAATAACTCACGAATAGAATAAATAGGCACACATAATTTATCTTTTCTAAATAAAAATCCTTTATGTCTATGAAAGTCACCAAATGCACATTTATCACATGCACTCCATACTTGGCCAAAATCATAATCATTATCACATAAATCCTTAAGCAATTCAAAACCAAGTAATTTAGTTTACAAAGAAGTAAGTAATGCAAACCTCCTAGACAATGCATCAGCAACAACATTTTCTTTGTCATATTTGTACTTAATCATATAAGGAAACGTTTCTATGAACTTCAGGCACTTAGCATGCCTTTCATTAAGCTTACCTTAGGATTTTAAGAACTTTAAGCTCTCATGATCAGAATGAATGACAAATTCCCTCAGCCTCAAGTAATGCTGCCATATTTGTAGAGTTTGAACTAATGTATAAAGTTCCTTGTCATAAGTAGGGTAGTTCAAGGCTACCCCACTTAGCTTTTCACTGAAATAAGCAATGGGTTTGGAATCTTGCATTAAGACAACCCACATTCCAATACCAGATGCATCATATTCTACCTCAAAAGCTTCATCAAAGTTAGGCAAACACAACAAAGGTGCATTAGTAAACTTATCTTTCAAAGTATTAAAAGCTTGCTCATGCTTATCATCCCCCTTAAAAATAATATTCTTTTAACAAGTTCATTCAGAGGTGCAGCAATAGAACTAAAATCCTTAACAAACCTTATATAAAAACTTGCTAAACTATGAAAACTTCTTACCTCATTTGCGTTCTTTAGTGTAGGCTAGTCCCTTATTGCCCTTACCTTCTCTTTATCAATACTAATACCTTACGAACTAATAACATATCTAAGAAACACAACATATTCTATGCAAAACATGCACTTTTTAATATTAGCATATAATAGGTGCTCTCTTAACACATTAAAAATAGCATGCAAGTGTTTTACATGTTCATCCAAATTCCTACTATAAACTAAAATATTATTAAAGTAAACTATTATAAATCTTCCTATGAAAACATGCAAGACATGATTGATCAACCTCATGAATGTACTAGGTGCATTAGTTAACCCAAAAGGCATTACTAACCACTCATACATTCTATATTTAGTTTTAAATGTTATTTTCCATTCATCTCCTTATTTCATATGAATTTAATAGTAGCCATTCTTTAAATCAATTTTAGAAAACAAACAAGAGCCATGCAATTCATCAAGCATATCATCTAATCGAGGGATAGGATGTCTATACTTAACCGTTATTTTGTTGATGGCTCAGTAGTCCACACACATGTGCCATATTCCATCTTTCTTTAGGATTAAGATGATAAAAATCGAACATGGACTAAGACTCTCCCTTACAAAACCCTTTTGCACGAACTCATCCACTTGGCTTTGTATCTCTTTGGTTTCCTCAAGATTAGCCCTATAAGCAAGTCGATTTAGTATGGTAGAACCGGGTATGAAGTCTATTTGATGCTCAATACCTCTTAAAGAAGGTAATCCATGGGGAATCTCTTTAGGAATTAGATCTTCAAACTCCTGCAATAAAGAAACAATAACACTAGGCAAAGAAGGGTTAAGGTCATTAGTAGAAAAGTAAACATCCTTATATATAAGTATAAGTAGTTGTGGCTTTGCAATTAAAGTACTCTTAACCTCACTTTTTCCAATAAACACACTCATTCTCTTACTTTTTTCTCTTTTTTGTATACTTTTATGACTAATTTTTCTCTCAGCCTCACTCTTTCCACTTGTATTTTTCCTCTCGGCCTCACTTTCCCTCTTTTCTTTTGATTGCTCACTCTATTTCTTTTTCATTGCCTCTTTTTCACACATCTACTCCTCTCTCATTTTACACTATCTTGCTATTCTAATTTGATCTTTATAAGCTTGCAAAGGTTTAAGAGGGGTTAATATAACAATTCAGTTATTCATTACAAATGAGTAATAATTTTTATACCCATCATGATTAACCTTTCTATCAAACTGCCATAGTCAACCAAGCAAAATCTGACTAGCACTCATTGGTGCCACATTACAAAGAACATCATCCTCATATTTACCAATTGAAAAGAAAATAAGAACTTGCTTATTTACTTTTACTTCTCCATTTTCATTCAGTTATTGCAACTTGTACGGCTTAGGATGCCTCATGGTTTCCAAATTCAACTTATCTACCAACAAGGTACTACCTACATTAGTATAACTTCCACTATCATACTTTATCCTTCATTTGACATCTAGTGTGAAAAATATGCTCACGTTGCTCTTCATCACTATCATCCTTAGGTTGTATGCTAAGTGTTCTTTTTGTTACCAATAAATCATGATGCACGGGTTCTTCAATGTCAACATTAGAACAGTCCTTTAATGGTGGCATCTCATCTTCACTTGAACTAGCACTTTTTATATCACCATTCTCTAACACAATCATAATTCTTTTGTTTGGGCATTGGGAAGCAATATGCCTAAATCCTTAGCACCTAAGACACTTAACATCATGTGATTTAAAAGAAGTTTTAGTTCCGGTTTTACTTTTTGAAATAACAGCTGAATCCTTTTGCTTTGCTTCTTCCTTTGTTTTAGAGGCAGCTTTATTGTCTTTCTAATTAGACTTCCATAAAGAACCAGATTTGGACCCTCTTAATTGGAGTTACTCCTCCACCTTAATGGCTTTGTGCAACAGCTCCTCCATCTCCACATAGTGTTGTAAATCAACCACATCAGTAATCTCCTTATTTAAGCCACGTGTAAATCTAGCCATTGTTGCTTCTCGATCCTCCTCTAGGTTTGCTCTAATCATGGCTATCTTTATCTCCTTGTAGTAGTCTTCTACACTCATAGAACCTTGAACTAGCCTTTGCAACCTTGTATGCAAATCTCTATAATAATGGCTAGGTATAAACCTCTTGCGCATTACCATCTTCATCTCTTCCCATGATTGGATTGGTTTTTTTTTATACCCATGCCTATTGATCATCAATTAATCCCACCATATGCTTGCATAATCTATGCTCCACGGCTGCTAGTTTTACTTTCTTATCCTCAAAGTAGTTATGGCAATCAAATACATGCTCTACCTTTCTTTCCTACTTTAAATAAAGCTCAGGATCATTATTTCCTTGAAAGGCTGGTATCTTCATTTTTATACTACCCAAATTGCTATCTCTTTTTGAAATAGCCCTCTTACTTTGTCTAGAACTTGATTCATCATGATTTGAATTTTCCTCTTCTTCCCCTTCAAATGTATTCCTTCAAAAGGATTTAGAATTAGATGGGGATTGGAAATCATCCAACCTTGCATTCAACTTTTTAAATTGCTCATTGATAGCCTTAATGAATAATTTCAAGTCACACTCTTGTTCTTCTCCTACACCACTCATATTTATAATCTGCAAAAACACGTTAGAAATAAAAATAAAATTTGTTCCTCATACACCCCTTACGTGTTTACACTCAAATCAGATTATTATCACTCGTGTTTCACACTATTTTCTCTTTTTCCTGATGATGATCTCACCACTCTTGCCTTTTACCACTCAAGCCAGCCCCTTTTATATTCTTAGAAGAATCAAAATCAACAAATCTCAAGGAGCAATCAATTAGATATAGCAAATCTCAATAATCATAATTTTAAAACTTAGTTGAAGCAAATGAAAAACATAAAGAAAATTAATTAAAAGAACCAAAAAATATAAGAAAAATTCAAAAGGAAGCAAAAGACATGCAAAGAAGTCACTAAATTGTAAAGGTTTGAAGAGAGAATAAAAAAGAAGCAAAATAGCCTTATATATGCATATTGAGCTTGAATAGGGTAGAAAAATTGGGGAGCATGAAAACTAGATTAATATTTGCACAATAATCCTTATTTGATGAGGATTAGGACTAATTAATATAGTAGGATAGCTGTTATATGAGTTAGGAAAGAAATCTTTGCTCAAAAAGAAATATTCAGCTTATTTTGACTTAGTTAACTAGTCAAATCTCAAAACAAAAAGGATATCTCTTATGACTTATATAAGTAGAGATATGAAACTTACTAATAAAAAAAAATTTATGCTAGAAAAAAGGTTTAAAAATGATTTTGAAATCTAAACAGGTGACACAATTCAGATTGTATACAAGTAGCACACGAATAAAAAATGAGATCTCTATCTCTTTTTTTTTTTCCTTTTTCTTTTTGATAATCAATTCAAATAAAACACTCAAAAGAAATTGAATTTTCTTTAGAAGATGAATAACTTAAAGAAACACAAAGAGCACAATGAACAGGAATGCAAGAAATAAAGAGCTAAACAAGACAAGATGAGAGCACAAAGGAAAGAAGAAAAATAAACAAAGATGGAAGGAAACACACAAACAAGGTAAATAAAGGATAGATAACCTATTTCTAAAGCCAAAGCTCTGATACCAAATGGTAAGAACTTGCTAGATGATATGCTCTAGGAACCCTTGAATCAATTTGTTATGTACTCGGAACGTTAGGAAATAAGTTGTACGATAAAAGATTAGAACCTAAGGAAACTAAGTCCTTAAAACCCTAACCTTGAAGATGCCACAAAGGTTGATCACTCCTTTGATAAGTCAAGATAATGTATTCAACTAAGAACACAAGAGAGCAAAGCAATGCTTACTGAAAAACACTTAATGTTATTAATTATAATGAAAAATTCATACACATATTTTATGGGCTTTATATAGGCATGTAAAAACCCTAATTTGATAAGGATACACCTAACTAAAGAGGAATTCATATAATTAAGGCATACAAATCTACCTTGAAATAGAAAATCTTCTAAAAGACTACAACTATTGCCAACTAAGCATTGAAAAGTCAAATTGATAATAAACCTAATTAAATAAGGTTTGGGCTAGACCTAATAAACCAAAATAAGTCAAAATACTTAAACATAACAAAACAAAACAAAATAAGCCCCTTAATACATCTTAGCATGTGAATTGGGACTTTCCTCATTATGTACAAATAGTTTTGTCTTATATCAAGACTCCAAACTTTGTTCTTCAAATTCCAAGCCTTGCCCATTATCTTGCATATAAAGATAAGTAATTATCATTGGTGTGGCATTGAGATCTCCTAAAACAGCTTTAGAACCTTTTAGAATAACCTCATTCTTATGCATCTTCATGATTAAGCCTTGTAACGCCTCTTTCATCCTTTTTTTCCTTGCCCTAGTCATAGGACCACTAATTTTATACAAAGGATCTTGGGAATCTTTATCACTTTGGTCTCCTTGATCTCCATCACCAGTAAAAGATTTATTAAATTTCTGTTTAGTGCTCTGCATGTCCCTTAAAGATATCTTTAGAATTCAGCCCATATTATTTTATAAAAGTAATACAAAATTCCTTTCAATCAGCTTAAATATGTGGCTCTAGAGTATAATACAAGCAAGGTAGGTACTCCCTCTAATGATATAGAGAATTGTTTGATAATCTAAGCCATAATCAACCCAATGGTTTTTAAATGGGCAATGTATCACTTCAGGTGGAAATATGGGTCGTCAGTGCCAGTGTACCTCTTCATGTTAAAAAACTTGAATTTTTTAGGTAGAGGTTCCCCATCATCCAAATCCAAGTCACTATAGTCCAGTGAAATATCCATCCCTTTCTCTTTTATCTTGAGTTATAACTGAGACATCATTTTGGCCATGTCCTTAGCCTAATTAAGTTTCTCAGCTTCACCAGAGGAATTTGGTAGCAATCACAGTTTCTAGATCCAGATCATCATCTTTATTTTTAAGCTCAGAATCCAGGTCAACATGTTATTTTTGCTCGACTATCTGCAACATTTTGTCCATAATTTCCTTCATTATGTTCTTAGTATCAGTAAGCAAATCCTATTTTAGTTCCTATTTGAATGCCTTTTAATCAAAGTCTAACATGGTTACAATTCATTATGAAGTAGTTTTGACTAAACGCCCTGAAAAGGCCCTAGAGGGGGGGGGGGTGAATAGGGCTAATTAGAATTTTAGATAAGATTATAAGAGATTTAAGAAGATAATGAAAAGTAAAAACAAAGTTTAAGATGAAAGAGAGAAAGGAAATAGACATAAGGAACACAAGTAATTTAAGGAGTTTGAATTATCAATCAATCCTATATCTCCACTTAACTTATCCTCAAGTTAGAATTTTTAAATCCCATACTAATCTATTAATTAAAATTGATTACAATCAAAGGATTTTTTCAAGGCTCAACTCAAACCTATACAATAATTGAGTTTTTCTTGGCTTAACTCAAACTAAAATCAAATCCCAAGTGTTTTGATGGCCAACACTTAAACCAATGCTAAAACTAGACCTCACTTCTATTAATCTTCACCCAAGAATTAATAAGAAGAGAGATCCTAATTTTAATCACTCACCCAACACTCAATAGTTTAGTACAAATGAGAAATGATTAATGAGCTTTGATAATTACTAAGAACAAATTGCTTCAATCAACTCTTGTAACCTCTTAAATGAGGTTTGAGGCTTTGTATTTATAGTTGAATATTAAAAAATAGCTGTTAGGAAGCATTAAATTTGTCCAAACCTTCTTCAACATCCATTAAATAAGTTTTCAGCTTTTTGTAGGAAATGTGCTGCTCACGATCATGACTTACCCTTCATGATCGTGAGCCTTAAAAATTTGACCGTGGGAGTTGAGAATTCAATTGTTGCACCCATGACAGGATCGTGAGCCTACCCCTCACGATCATGACTACCCACCTCATGATCGTGAGGAGCAGATCGTGAGGCGCTCATGTCTTTGCAACTAAATTTCTTTATTTTTCAATTGTGTAAGCAACACCCCTCACGATCGTGACCACTACACCTCATGATCGTGAGGGCAGTCCTTCCCTTAAGGACATGTGAATTTTGACTCTAATTGATCCCTCATGAGTTGAAGCCATTTAAGGGCTAATTAGAGACCTCAATGTGAACTTTTGGGGACTTTAATTAAGCTTCAAAACACTTAGCTAATAGTCACACTTTAAGCAAATGCATTAGCGTTTCAAAATTACATGTTAAAGTCAAAACAATGGTGGATTAACTAATAATCGTGCAAATATCCAACATGCCCTTCTCGGGATCGTGTCTAAATAGAAGATGATGAGACATCCATATCTGCAAGACAATGTGTTAGAAATATGCATGACTTGTATACATGATATGAAGGTGATTTTTTTTATTATTTTTGGTTTATTATTTATTTACAAATAAAAAAATAAAACCTTCCAACCTCATTCCTCCCACACACATGTTCAATAATGAATCTCTTGTCCTAGAGTTTTTAGTTTGAATTTTGATTATCATCGGAGGATAATAAAATTAATGTGTAAATAATCTCTTAAGATGATAATGGCAAATAAGTGGAAAATCTTATAGATAAAATCCGAGTCCAGTATAACAGGCCACAAGAAGAGGGCATGACTTAACCTAAAATAGTTTATCATTGGTGGATTTAAGCTTTATAAATAAGACTACTATATAACATTAAATACATTCATTTTGGAAAAACTTAGGGGAAGTTGCTAAGTCGCTACATAGGCTGAGTCTTGGGTGAAAGGCTTAGGTTTGTATAGTGTTGCACTAGCCCAAACGTCTTCCCACTCAAGGGTTCGAGCGATAGAGGATTAACACATACTATGAGTGATAATAGCGATATACTACCACCATATTTGAATGAAATACAAGCAGCAGCGCAACGACTATCGTCAGGTAATTCAGGATTGAGTGCATAGTATGTGAAAAGGTATTGCGAATGCAGAAGAAATAACTAAACAATTAAAAATAACAAACACGAAACACTAGAATTAGTTTTTTTTTATCCCCAGTGGAATAAACATTATAGGTGGCGAGACTTAACGCACGCCCAGGTATTAATGACCACAGCACTGTGCGGACTTGAGGTCCACTAGAGAATACAATCATGGGTAGGGCTGAGCATTGGTCGGTTCAGTTCAGTTCGAATAAAGAACCACTAAAACCGACCAAGGAAGAATTGTGACGGAACCGAACCAGAGGGAAAACTGAAATTAACCGAACCAACTTGGTTTGGTTCGGTCGGTTATTCGGTTAATTAATTTTATTTTTTAAATAAAATTTTTATTTTTTATTTTTTATTTTATAATTTTTTAAACCGAACCAAACCAGTTGGTTATGCATTGTCCGAAACTGAACCGAACCAGTCAGTTCGGTTAGTCAGTTTTCGGTTTTTTTTGCTCACCCCTAATCATGGGTTGATATATGTAGACTGATAATGGGAGTCGCAACCCAGGTGAAATCTAAAACACACTATACAGTAACTGGATCCTATGGAAGGCCCAACATCAAAGACTGGGTCGGAAACTGGGTATGAGTTTTTTGAATGCCCACCCAATCTTGCGATTGACCTCCATTTGTATTTCGTATTTTATTATTTTTAATTATTCAATCATTTTTTATTACATGAAAAAATACAATGCAATTTCCTCCAAACAATTGCTAAATTTTACAATTTAGTCCAATTTTTTAATTAGTCTATTTTTAGCAAAATAATATCCACCACATCATCACATGTATTTTTCCATTCATCATATCACAACCATTCACAAACATAAGCAAATAAATAAAAATGCATACAAAGAAAGGGGGAGGAGAAATGATACAACCCTTTGACAAACCATAAATAAATTAAACGAAAACAAAACTGTAAATAAAACAAAAATAATAAAAAGGGGTTGCAATAGCCCACTGCTACTGCTTTACTTGTTATTTTGACAATTAAATTTTAAAATTAATCACTCCAATAAATAAAACCTGCAAAAGGAAAGAGTCAGTATACAAAATAATAAAAAAAATCAACATGCTAAATGAAGGATAACATGATATAAATCAAATCTAATTAACTTCTAAAATAAAAAATTCATCATGGGGTACTCAGAATGCAATTTAAGTCAAGAAAAAGTAAGAAAAAAAATTCATAAAACTACAATCTGCCATGCGAGGAGCCTTTCTGGCCATACAAAGGCGACGCTCTATCACAGAAGCATCACCTCAATGCATTAAGGCGCATGTATGATCGCCTTATCGAGGCATTGCCCTAAAGCCTATGAATCTAAATAAAGTGTAAACTAACATGCATATTGTACTTCTAAATCCCTAATAACAAAAGGCAATAATCACAAAAACAGTTAGATATATGAATGTAGATTATAAAAGAAAACTTAACTAAACAACAAATTGTGAGAAAACATACAAAAAAAACCACATTTACTATTCTAGAGGGACTTCAAAATGTATAAAGGTGGCGCCTCAGTCATTGAGGTGCCACCTTAATATGCTAAGGTGTTTAGAATTATGCCTGAGTATACTAAGGCACCACCTCAACGATGGGGCGCCACCTTAGTGCACTCTAATTTATCATAGAATGTACATTATCTACAAACTACACTTACAAAGATCATAAACATGCATAATCATCATAAAATATATTCTAATATGCAGAGAACATAATTGTATATTTAAATTCTAAACCAATACTCAATTATCTTAAATCATGTTAAAATTATTAGAAATAAAAGTAAACAAAAAGAAATAGCTCAAGAATCAAGCCTATTGTTACAGCCTAGTTTAGCTCCTTGTCTAGGCCCTTGAAAGTGATCTCAGTAATAAGGTGGTGAGCTCCCTCCAATGCAAAGCAAGACAAGGAGCTGGGGCTAAACCAAGTGCCAACAATAATACTTCAAAAATTCTGACACATAATATTAAAATATTTTGATATTATATGTATTAATATACAAATTAATAGTATAAGTAAATAAAATAAATTTTAATAATTCTAAATTATTAAAATATTATTGGCAAACAAATAAATTTATTTAGTAATATAATATATTAAAATAAATTTAGGCCTTAAATATAATTTTTGTTTAAAAAAATTCATTTCTCATTGAATATTTTTACTAATATACGGACTAATTTGTTAACTAATTAAACTATTAGAAGCCTTTTTGCAATTTTTATTATGATATTTGTTTACCTATTAGACAATAAGAGTGTAAATGAAATGTTTAGAACTAATTTGACTTTTATTATAAAATTTAAGTAATAAATTGACGAAAAAAAGTCAAAAAAGGAGCAATTTGAACCTTTTTAAAAAGTTTGACAGCCAAATCCAACTTTATTCCATTAAACTATCCGACTCTCAACTGTGACTGTGCTCCCACCACTGTGAGCAAAACTTAAAATATTTAATTTAATAATTGAATTTTATTTTACGTATATAATAGTAATATTATTATTTTATTTATTAAATTACTTACATATTCTTAAAAAAATAAAGTTCACAACAAATTTAAAATTAAAATTTTCAATCCTTCAGTTAAACAGAAATTTTTTACTTATATACAAAGCAAATCAAATTAAATTATTTTTATTTTAAAATTTTTATGATTTTTTTAAATTAAATTCAACTAAATCGATTGTTTGATTGGTCACAACTAACTTTTAGAATGTATATGCAGTATTTCATTTTATAATTCTAAAAAATCTACAAAAGTTACACTTTTAGATTTTTCAGATATGCCAACCACTTTCTGTCTTTTTTTTTTTTTTAAAATAATAATCTAAGCTAAATTCAATTTTAAGTCAAATTCATACCAATCAAGAGAATTGCTATCAAGATTTTATAGACAAGAAAAAAATTTTAAAACATGAATTGACTGACTCTTATTTTAGTTTATTATTATAAAGAAAATTGCTTTTTATATTTCTCCACTTCTCAATAAGAATAATTTTTAATTTAACTTTTAATAAGTTCATTTTTTACACTTTTCATTTGTATAAGCTTATGAAATCGTTGCAATTATCATTTATTTCAAAAAAGCAAAAACTAATACTAATTGTTAGAAAGTAAGGAAAATCACTTCCAATAGCCAACCTTTTGAAAATCTTAATAAAATTTCAATAATGAGCTAATAAGTTGAGAGAAAAAGTCAGTAGCTTTAAATGAAAATGAAGTGATTATTAAGAAAAATATTTAAAAATTGAATAAAGTACAATCAATAATTTTAAAAATATATTGATTAATGAGATAATAATTAATTAATTAATTAAAAAATTTATAAGGTTCATATATTTTTTAACCAACTAGAGTTGATAAATATATGTATTATTTTTAAATATATTGTATATTATTTAATATATTATATTATTTTATTTTATCAATTTCGATGGATCAAAAAAATATTTTGTTTTAGACATTTAACTAAGTAAAATTTTATTTAAATAAAAAATACTATATCATTTTCAAAAAATTAATTATTATATATTATCTATTAAAATATTACAAATTATTATTGTGTAGATTAGATGAGATTTAAAAGAAATTTGATATAATATATTATTTTATAAATTTAATAAATTATTAATCTAGTATGCTGACCAAAAATCAAAACCAGTAAAAAATATTAGTTAACAAAATATTGTTTATCAAGGGTATATTATAGTAAAGGATGCTTTATTTTTTTTTTTTTGAATTATAAAAAAATCAGATTATATTGTAAATATTTTTTTTTATAAAGGTTAATTTTTTTTATAAATCACTCATTAATAATAATAATAATAATAATAATAATAATAATTAATATGTTAATGGATAATATTTTGTTCGGCGACCACGGCACTGTGCGGGCTCAGAGCCCATTAGAAATACAACTTGGACCTTTTGACAGACTTTGGTTGGAGAATGGAGTCGCCACTCGGGTGAAATCTGGGACACTTTTACAGTAACTGGATCCCACGGAGAAAGCCCAGCAGCCGTCCTCAGAGATTGAGCCCGGAAACTGGGTATGGGCTTTTGAATGGCACACCTGACCTTGCGATTAGCCTCCGTTTGTGTATTATATTTTACTATTTTTAATTATTTAATTATTCCTTTAATTACATGCAAATTGTAATTTTAATCCAAATAATTTTCAAATTTTATAATTTAGTCCAAGTTTATTTATTAAGTCCAATTTCATGCAATTTGGTCTTTGGATCATACATTCATACACCACAAACACAATTCATAAAATAATAATAATCAAAGCAATTAAAAGCACACACAAAGAAAATGAGGGAGGAGAAATGAATTACATCCCTTTTATGCAGATAAAATAAAAATAAATAAAACACAATTTAAATGGATTAAAAAAAACCTAAATTAAAGTTAATAGCCCGTGGGCTATTCAATGTTTGGGCCTGCAACACAAATTAAGTTAAATGTTCCAAAAAGCAAATAACCTACACAAATATAACAAAGTTAGTACAAAATAATTTAATCAATAATCAAATTTTAAATTAATTAATTACAAGAAAAATTAAACCTAAAATTAAAAATAAAAATATTTCACAATATCAAATAACACAATTAAATAAATAATTATTTAATTAATATTCAAATCATGCATGCCTAATTAATAATATCACCAAGGAAACAAAATAAAATATTACTGAAAATATAAGTAAAAAATAAATAACTATCAAATAGAGAATAAATAAATAAATAAATAAACAAATAAAATAAGTAAATAAATAAATAAAGCAGAGACAAATAAAATATTAAAATACAAAATAAACTATTAAAAATAAATGGAAAAAAAAATACTATAAAATAAAATAAATAAGTAAAAAAAGTAATAAAGAAAAATAAAAAATAAAAGAGTGGACGTGCATGGCAAACTTTGCCATGATCGTCACTTAGAAAATAAAATTTTGATTGATGGCCATCGGCCCACCAAAAGAAAGAAAAAATAAATAAATAAACATAGAGGTGCGGCCTTTATGACACCTCTTCATTTTGTTTTCAAATAAAGATGACACTTCTACGGTGAGTCCTCGCCTCTATTGGCTCTGCAACTTAAAAATATTTTTTAGATCAAAATCAATATTTTAACTGTCTAATTTTCCTTATAATAAGCTTACAAACTAACACAAACTTGTTAAAAAAACTCACAGAAACAACATACTACGATAAAAAGCAACTACGCGAGAATTATAAAAAATTATAAAAAAAGAGTATGTAAAAAAAGTGAAGAAAATTTACTAAAGAATCAAGTTGAAAATAGTTTGACCCTCAAATTTTGATTCTGAACTAGCACATCATGAATTTGAATTTTGGAATTCTTGTCTTTTGGATTTTCTTTCTCTTGTTTTTTTTCTTTGATTTTTTGTCTTTTCGTTTTTTTTCTCCTCTTCCTTCCCTTTCTTTGATCCTCCACCCCACCCTTTATATTTGTTTTAAGGTGTTAATATCCACTTTAATGTCTTTTTCTTTTCCACTTCCTCTCCCATGAACATGGGAGAGGAGTTACAGAATGTGGGAGGAATCCCACGTTCTGTAATTACATTTTTTTTGGGCTTGGTTTAGTGGGTCTGGTTTGATAGATTTGGTCTAGTGGGTTTGGGTTGTGTTTGGGTCTCTTATAAGTGGGACATAATCCAATTCCTTTGCTGAGCCAGACTTACATATCATTTTCATCACTAGACTTTTACCTCGTGGGCCGGGCCAAAACTATGTGTCCACAGTTTGCCCCCCTGCTTTTCAAAAATTGAAATGTAAGTAATGTAATGAGATTTATGAAAAGAACATGCAAGCATTACAACAATCCATGAAAAAGCATAAATATAAACAATGAAGAAAGATTCCAATCTTCAAAGTAAGATGTTTGAAAAACAGATAAAAGATTCTGGTTTTTATTCCGTCGGTATTGATGTTCAAAATCAAGAGGTTAGAGACTTACTGCTAGGGTTTTCGCCTATCAACCTTAATGTTAACTAACTGAGAGGACACCTCAAACAATTTCCGTTAACTGTCATCCTCAGGGTACAATCCGAGAAGTTTAAATTTGTCACCATCCATCATTGATGCCAAAAATTAAGAGGCTTCGATTGTGCCACCGTCCAACCTTGGTGTCAAAAACCAAGAGGCTTCGATTATGCCGCCATCTAACCTTAGTGTCAAAAACCAAAAGGCTTCGATTGTGCCACCATCCAACTTTGGTGTCAAAAACCAAGAGACTTCAATTTAGGGTCACCGTCCGACCTTAGTGTCGAAAACTAAAAGACTTCAATTTGGGGTCGCCATCCAATCTTGGTATCAAAAACCAAAAGGCTTTAATCTAGGGTCGTCGTCCAACCTTAGTATCAAAAACCAAGAGGCTTCAAGAAAAGAAAAATGCCTTATCAACACCCCCGGTGTCAAGCAAAAATCAATTTTATGAGCTGAGCCATATAGCCACTTCGGACGTCAAGCAAAAATAAGTAAAACGAGCCATATAGCCACTTCGGGCGTCAGCTGAAAATAAATAAAACAAGCTGGGTAGCCACTTCGGGCATCAGCCAAAAACAAATAAAATAAGCCGGGTAGCTACTTCGGGCGTCAAGCGGAAATAAAAGAAAAAAAGAGCCATATAGCCACTTCGGGCATCAAGAGAAAAATAGATAAAATGAGTCGTATAGCCACTTTGGGTGTCAGGTGAAAATAGAGAAAAAGAGCCATATAGCTACTTCGGGCGTGAGGCGAAAACAAAGAAAAATAGCCATATAGCTACTTCGGGAGTCAGGCAAAAATGAATGAAAAGAGCCGTATAACCACTTCGAGCATCAGGCAAAATGTCATTTTTCAAACAACTAAATTTTTAAACAACTAAATTGATGCATGTATGATTGTATGCTCAAAAATTTATGAAAACAAGTTTAACAAACACAAACTACATGTATGCATGAGATTCATAAGTAAGTTTTGCAAAACAAGCGATTAGTCAAACACCTCTTCCATTTAGAGCTTATCTTGGGAAATTGGTTTCCTTCTTCTATCATAGAATCCAAATTTAAAAATTAAGTCTATCACAGACTGCTATTAAGATTAGAATTATTGAAAATAAAAACTGAGACCCTCTATGGTTAAACTAGTATTATGATACAACTGATGCCTTTTGGCTTAATTACGATATAAGAGTGCTTGATTGTTGCAGGACTGTCATGATTATGCTCAATGTGAAAGAGACACTTCATCTGCCCCCAGTAAGATTCTGCTATTCTTAAAGTCCATTTGATTGTTCCCCAGCTTAAAATTGCAACCATTTTTATTTTCATATTCCCTCTTTTGCCTAGGCCGCCCTATTTCTGAGAGTTTTTGAATCTAGCTGGGTCTTTTTATTTTTCTTTATTTTCCCTCTTTTGCCTAGATCGCTCTCTTTCTGAGAGTTTTTGAACCTAGCTGGGTGGTTATAAAATTATACTGATGGTTAACCATTGTCGGTTGGCCTGACTGCCAGATATCCATGCTACTGTAATGTGCTCGCTACGCACTGCTGACTTGATACTCATATAACTGACTATTTAATGTCTATGTTACTGACTTCCTGATATTTGTGTCACCACTTTAGTTGCTGATCATATGAATTTGCTGTTGATTCACAAAAGTTTATGTCTGACACTTCATGTACTAATATCACGTCAATCATACTCATTCTATATGATTACTCATTCATTACAACTGTGCACATTACATTATGCTTATTTTTTACCAGCCTCTTGCAGGTTTTCTAGTCAACTATTTTTTATCTCACAAGAATTTCATAAGATTGGTGAAGATGGGTATTAGAAAGGGAATTCTGGTTTAGGAAAAGATGAAAAATTTTCAATGGTTGCATATAGATCGACTTTCTCAAAGATAGGTGGCATTCAGGATTTTTTTTCCTTATTTCTCCTCCTTCCTCTTCTTTCTCTTTATTTTTTTCTTTTCTCTTTTCTTCCCTTTTCTTTTCTTTCTTTTATGTTTTTTTTATTTTCATTTTCTTTTCTCTTATGATTTTTTTATTCTTTTCTCTCTCATTTCTTTCTTTATTTTCATTTCTTTTTCATGATTTTTTTTGATGAGGGTCGATGCAAAGGAGAAGTGAAATGTTTGATGCCCAAAGAGAAACTGAAAGTCGATCATGATATTTAGCCATTTTTGTTCACTGGGGTTTTTCTTTTGTTTTATTTTGTCTTTCTCTCATTCAAGCATAATATAAAGTGCACAATTATAATAAATTTATAATCATGTAAATCAAGCATCTTGACATTTATTAACACAAAAATGGAAAAGTTACAGTAAAATACTGTTCAGAGCCATAAGAGATAACAATAACAATAATCATTCACTAATGTCCAGCTTCATGTCACCTTCAATTTACACACCAAAGCAGTACAACTCCATAAAATTCCTGATGCCCAAATTTTTCAACTTATCAGCAATAAGCAAAATGCAGGCTTCTATAGCTATGAGCAATAGATCTGATTCTGTAGGTTTATGCTTCATCTGAGTCAACTTTCCTCTCCATCTAGTTAAAAAGTCGATGAAAGACTTATTAGACTCCTGCCTTATATTCTGCAATTCTTTGAGGGAGACTTTAAATTGAGAATTCAATCCGTATTTCTTGATGACTGCTGATCAAAGTTCCTACCAACTCTACTAAATATGTGCATCCAGTGTGTAGTACCACTTAACAACAGCTCCAATCAATGACATTGGAAATTGTTTGACAATTTATGCTTTGGTCAGTCCAGTGTGCTTCATGAAAGTGATATACTATCGAAAGTGTAGGTGAAGGTCATCTGTCCTATCATACTTTTTGATGTCAGAAAACCTGTATTTCGGGGGCAATGGTTTATCTTCTTCCAGATCTAGGTTGGTGAAGTCATAGTTGAGCCCAAGCTTCTTCTTTGCAGCTTATAGTTGATTCATCTGCTTTTTCATATCTTTCTCCCATTCTGATTTAGCTGAATCCTCTGCTACTTTCTATTTTCCTTTGTGTGGTTCATCGACTATAGTTCTAGTTTCAAAGTCCTCTTCCACCATGGGCCTCTTTCCGAACATCTCAGTAAACATCTCTCTGCACATTTATCGCACCTCATCCTCGAGTTCCTTTAACATTTCTTGTCTGAAGGACTCTATATCAAAATTGGAAGGTCCCAACATTTTGTTTCCTATAATATGGCCTCAAGTGACTAGGTTGATTCTTGATATAAATGGATCGAATCTCTTTTGATTTGTTTCCAAATAGAAGAGGCTTTCGACTGTAAAAATATAAATTTAAAAATGAAAATGAGTGACATGTATGCATAAAATGCAAATGATTTTTTTTATTTTTTTTGCAAAGAGTTTACAAAATAAATACATAAATAACAAACACATACAAGTCTCAATAACGAAGCCTTCTAACCTTATTCCTCCTACACACGTGTTCACAGTGAATCTCTTGACTTAGGATTTTTAGTCTGAGTTTTAATTATCATCGGGGGATAACAAAACCGACATACATGCATAAGCTCTTGAGATAGAACAAACAAGTAGTATATCTTTTTCATAAAACTAAAGTCCAATATAATGGGCCATAGTAGAAGGATAAGGCCCAATCTAATATGGTTCATCATTATTGGGCTTGGGCTTTATGAAGGAGACTACTATATGGCAACAGAACACATGCATTTAAGAAAACCTTGAGGGTAGTTGCTAGGGCACTATATGAGCTGAATCTCGGGTAAGTTTAAAGGCTCCCACAGTCTTTTATATACTCTCTTTTCGTCTCCCTACTCAAGGATCCGAATAACGTACTCAATTGTACTACACTATGAGTGACAATAGCTATATACTCCACCACCAGGTTTGAATGAAACACAGGTAATAGAGCAACAACCATTGTCGGGTTATTTGGGACTGTGTGCATAGTATGTGAGAATAGTGTAGTGAATGTAAAAGGAATAATTAGACAATTAAAAATAATAAAACACAAAATACTGGAATCAGTTTCTCTATCCCCAGTGGAGTCGCCATTGTAGGCGGCGGAGTTCAGCGTGCGCCCAAGTGTTCGACAACCATGGCATTGTGCGAGCTCAAAGCCCACTAGGAATATAACTTGGACCTTTTGACAGGCTTTGATTGGAGAATGGAGTTACCATCCGGATAAAATTCAAGACACTTTTACAGCAACTGGATCACACGGAGGGAGCCCAGCAGCCGTCCTCAGAGATTGGATCTAAAAACTAGGTATGAACTTTTGAATGGCCCACCCGATCTTGTGATCGGCCTCCATTTGTATTTTATATTTTATTATTTTTAATTATTTAATTATTTCTTTAATTACATGAAAATTGTAATTTTAATCCAAATAATTTTTAAATTTTACAATTTAGTCCAAGTTTATTTATTAAGTCCAATTTCATGCAATTGGGTTCTTGGATTATACATTCATACACCACAAACACAATTAACAAAATAATAATAATCAAAGCAATTAAAAGCACACACAAAGAAAATGAGGGAGGAGAAATGAATTACATCCCTTTTATGCAAATAAAATAAAAATAAATAAAACACAATTTAAATAGACTAAAAAAACCTAAATTAAATTTAATAGTCTGTGGACTATTTAATGTTTGGGCCTACAACATAAATTAAGAGTTAAATGTTCCAAAAAATAAATAACCTACACAAATATAATAAAGTTAGTACAAAATAATTTAACCAATAATCAAATTCTAACTTAATTAATTACAAGAAAAATTAAACCTAAAATTTAAAATAAAAATATTTCACAATATCAAATAACACAATTAAACAAATAATTATTTAATTAATATTCAAATTATGCATGCCTAATTAATAATATCACCAAGAAAACAAAATAAAATATTACTGAAAATAAACAAGTAAAAAATAAATAACTATCAAATAGAGAATAAATAAATAAATAACAAATAAACAAATAAAATAAGTAAAGAAATAAATAAAGCAGAGACAAATAAAATATTAAAATACAAAATAAAATATTAAAAAGAAAGGGAAAAAATAAAACTATAAAATAAAATAAAATAAATAAATAAGTACAAAAAGTAATAAAAAATAAAAATAAAAGAGTGGACGTGCATGGCAAACTTTGCCATGATCGTCACTTAGAAAATAAAATTTTGATTGATGGGCCATCGGCCCACCAAAAGAAAGAAAAAAATAAAAAAATAAATAAACATAGAGGTGCCGCCTCTATGGCAAAGAGGCGGCGCCTCTTCATTTTGTTTTTAAATAGAGGTGACGCCTCTATTGGTTATGCAACTTAAAAATATTTTTAGATCAAAATTAGTCTTTTAATTGTCCAATTTTCCTTCTAATAAGCTCATGAACCAACACAAACTTGTTAAAAAACTCACAAAAATAATATACTACAATAAAAAGTAACTACACGAGAATTATCAAAAATTATAAAAACCAGAGTATGTAAAAAAAAGTGAAGAAAATTTACTAAAGAATCAAGTTGAAAATAGTTTGATCATCGGATTTTGATTCTAGATTGGCACAACATGAATTTGAATTCTGGAATTCTTATTTTTTGGATTTTCTTTCTCTTTCTTTTTTTCTTCTTTGGGTTTTTTTCCTCTCTGATTTTTTATCTTTTCATTTTTTTCTCCTCTTCCTTCCCTTTCTTTGATCCTCCACCCCACTATTTATATTTATTTTAGGGTGTTAATACCCACTTCAATGTCTGTCTCTCTTCTACTTCCTCTCACATAAACATGGGAGAGGAGTTACAGAACGTGGGAAGAATCCCACATTCTGTAATCAAATTTTTTTTGGGCTTAGAATTTGGGCTTGGTTTAGTGGGCCTGGTTTTATAGGTTTGGTATAGTAGGTTTGGGTTATGCTTAGATCTCTCATAAGTGGGATAGAATCCAATTCCTTTGTTAAGTCAGTCTTACATATCATTTTCATCACTGGACTTTTGCCTCGTGGGCCGGGCTAAAATTATGTATCCACAAATATCCAAATTTAGAATTTGTTAGTCTTTATTAAAAGTCAACGTTGAAATGTCACTTAAAATATTTGCCTTTCTAACGTAAAAAAAAATCATTAATTATTAAAATGACCATTTTAAAAAAAAAATTCTTTCAGTCAAATTGAAAAAGTTTCCTCATCTATTAATATATTGTTTAGACCCAATATGAATTTTAAGCCCAATGACAAGCCTACTCCACTAGGCCCAACCCAATTGAATTTAATTTGATGAAAGCTTAATTGTTGGTTTAGGAGGAAAGAAAGAAAGTTTCAGAGGGAACTGTTGAGGGACTGATGAGTTGTGGGGGTAATTCAAGTAACATGAAGATTACAGAATTTATAGAGGGAATTATTAAAAATTAAAGAGGCCTGAACTTCTGTACCAAGTTGATGGATTATAAAAGGAGAGGAAGCATGACACAAAGGACAGACAATCAACAATCAACTAATTAATCAATCATTAGCAAATTATCAAATCCAATAGCCATTTTCTTTAGCTTTTATCAAATTTTATACTTTTCGTAGCAATCTTGTATTTTCTTTTATTTAAATACAATTCACGTTTATCATTTTCTCAAGCTTATTTCTCATTATCCCCAATAAAAATTTTTCTTTTTATAAATTGCCATTTTACTATTCGTTAATTATTACTGCTTCAATTTACAAACTCGTTGGAACTTAAGCAAATTTTGGTAATGGCGCTTGGAAACCCACACCCGTTTGAAGAAGTCAGAATTTATTTGGAAAATTAGTCTCCCCTGGCATGCTCAAACCTGGTCTAACAAAAATTGCACCAACAATCTTTTAGTACGCTTGGTGGGATGCATTCTAACGGGATGGCTAGACTTAGAAGTGGAAAAGAAATTGCTGACTTTGGTGATTCCACCAACAATTCGCCAATAGAAACTACCGGTGATGACTCTAAACAACATGAGTATCTGGTGCCTCCTGAGCAGACATAAGCCTTAAATGGGGCACCCCTTGGCTCTGATGGCTAAGAATTAGAAATTGTTGATACCACTGCAACTGCAGCTGAGGGCTTAGATGCCCAAACCATCCTCTCGGATAGGTTGAAAGATGTTTAAGATTCAATGGCTCGGATGAATGCTATGTTTCAATAAATGAGTAATACTATGAACCAGACCTTGCAGGAGATAACATCCTCATTCACCAAAATGGGTGAGGCTTGCCTGAAGCAAGGGAGTCAGAAAACATCTCCAAAGGTGGCAGTCCAACCTCAAGGAGATACTGGACATTCATCTTCTACTGTCAAACCTAATATTGGAATCCAGAATCTTGTGGAGGAAAGGTATATTCTGATGCATATGGACATGTGAGTACAAAACCGAATTCAAATCCTTTAAATTATGATGGAGGACCAATCACGAGATTCCGAGCTAAAAGGATGAAAGACGCTGCCAAAGAGCTTATGCAAAAGAGTCTAGAGTTTATAGAATAAAAAGGAGATGAAGAAACTAAGTTAATCAATTTACTTAGTTGTGATTCGGCCGATACACACCCGTGTGCATCTTTGCACGGCCGTGTTGCATGTTCATAAATTGTCCCGAGCCAAACTCGGGTCCTTACACGCCCATATCTAAGGTCATGTTGCTATACACACCCTATGTTCTAAGGCCATGTTCCAAGACACGCTCGTGCTTATTTCTGAAGCATCATCTGCATGATACACGGTCAAACAACATGCCCGTGTCACAAGCGATATAGCTGTCTGGTTTTGTGAAGAGGCATTGAAATATGCCCGTGTAGATTCAAGCCCAGACTATGTGTCAGGCCATGTTAGAGTCTATCGAGTATGCTAAATATTTCAGAGCTTGAACATACCCGTGTACTTTCAGACACGCCCATGTCTCGATGACCGATTTTTGTCTAATTAGTATTTTCTTTATTAATTAGAATTTGTGTTTAATTAGGAATGTCATTATTTATTCCTAAAGAGTTATTTTCTTTTAGGACAAGTTTAGGTTTAGGGTTACAAGTCTATAAATACTTGTATCAAATATCATTATTAAGATAGTTGATTGATTTGATTCAAATTCTTAATTGAATTTTCTTGAGTTCTTGTGAGAGCTAAAATCCGAATTTACTTTGAGTGTGTTGCAATTTCAACCTTGATAATTAGAGGTGCTAGTTTTTAGATAGCTAGTGTTGCTAATTCCTTTAGTTTATACTAGATAGATCCTTAGGCAACGATCCTAATAGATTGTTATGGATTCTAGTTGTTAGATAACTAACGGGACACATCAGTCTGGTATCAGAGCTTTGGCTCTAGTGTAAGCTACGTATCCCTAGCATAGTATTTATTTATTGATAAAAAATATTCAAATTTCATTCCACATCAAAATTACATTAAGTGATTCAACCCCAACAAAATTGAAGGAAGCCGTATTGATCAATATTCGTTGCATCAACAAAATTCATGGGTAAGCAAATCACCCTTCGAAAACTCATCAATTTGCATATTTTCTACTTATTTTCTTTGTTTACCTACCCTACATCATTCTATAAATTAAACCCTTCTTTCTACCCGTTAAATACCTAAAATTCATGCATGAATAAATTCTAAATTTCAGACATACCTAAAATCACCCAAAACAGCCCCACACCTACATCTTTTGGCTTATCTTTCACTAATAGCTTTAGTTATCTAGTTTGATTTGTGATTTTCTTAGAAGTAGTAAGAGTTTAGCTCAATTAAGAACTTAAAAGGAAATTCTTAGTGTGTGTGTTCAATTGTAAATGCATTAGAGAGTTTCTAATTAATTGAGAGAAACACGTGAGAGAGTGTTAGCATAGGAATTGTTTTCTTTTCATTTGTTTCAGATTTATATCATGGATACAAAGGAGAAACTTACATTGGATGCAATACAAACTATGTTGCAAACGATGTTGGCTCAACAAGAGGATATAAGGAGTGACAATCAAAAGGTCCATGAATGATTGGCAAGGTTGGAGATAGCTACCCCTATCCAAGTAAGGAATACCCAACGCATTCTCTTCAATGAACTAGAAGAGGAGGCAGCCGAAGATGGATCGACGCATTCCAATAAAGGTAAGACCAAGATGGGAATTTGGGATCAATCAAGATGAAGATTCCAATATTCTAAGGGAAGAGTATTCTAAAGGCATACTTAGAGTGGGAAAAAAAGTTAAAAGGGTGTTCAAGTGCCATAATTATATCGAAGAGAAAAGGGTAAAATTGGCAGCCATAGAGTTGACTGACTATGCTAGTGTGTGGTGGGATCAATTCACCTCCATTAGATGTAGAAGTGGAGAAGGACCGATTACCTCATGGTTTGAGATGAAAACCATAATGAGGAAGAGGTTTGTACCTCAACACTATTATAGAGAGGTGCATAACATGTTACAAATGTTAAACCAAGGCTCTAAAAATATTGAAGAGTATTTTTAAGAGATGGAGATGGCTATGATTCGAGCTAACATTGAGGAGGATAGAGAGGCTACCATGGCACATTTTCTATCAGGTTTGAATTATGAAATTGCTAACCTTGTTGAATTGCATCATTATGTAGATTTGGAGGATATGGTATACATGGCAATCAAGGTGGAAAAGTAATTAAAGGTGAAAACTAAAACAAATTCGACTCCCACATCTACATGGAAATCGAATTGGAAGAACAAGGGAGGAGAAACTAGTACAAGTAAGGGCAAATTTGAGCCAAATAAAAGCAAAGATGTTACTACATTAAAGACACAACCTAAAGATGACAAATCCAAGGGTAAGTCAAGTAATATTCAATGCTTTAGATATTTAGGATATGGGCATAAGGCTATACAATATCCAAATGCCAAGATTATGACCCTACGCAATGGGGAGGTGGTGAGTGAGAAAGAGAATGATGATGATGACTTTAGTGACATGCTAGCATTGGAGGATGCATCTGATGTGGAGGATGAATAAGCCCTACAAGGACCAATTTACACTTTGGTTACTAGGCGTGCCTTAAATATGCAAGCTAAGGAGGAAGAGATACAACGTGAAAATATCTTTTATACTCGATGCATGATACATAATAAATTGTGTAGTATGATTATAGATGGTGGAAGTTATGCTAATATTATTAATGCTACTTTAGTTGATAAATTGGAAATTAAAATAACTAAACATCTTAGACCTTATAGATTACAATGATTGAATGAAGGTGGGAATATTAAGGTCACTAGGAATGCATTAATTACATTCTCTATTAGGCGTTATTGTGATGAAGTATTATGTGATATAGTTCCTATGCAAGCTAGTCATATATTATTAGGACATCCATAACAATATGATAGGCGAGTCATACATGATGGTTTTACTAACAAATATTCATTTAAAATGAGTGGTAGGACTATCAATTTATTACCTATGTCACCTAAGGAAGTGTATGAGAATCAGAAAATTTTGAGTGAATGTGAGAGTGCACATAAAAAAAGAAAAGGTGCACTAGTAAAAGGAGAGTTATGAGAAAAGCTAAGAGAAGCTTGAGGAAAGATAGGAAAAATGAGAGAAAATAGAGGGGATGCACAGAGAGAGCAAAAATAGTGAGATTGCACATGCAAAAGGAGAGAATAGTGCACAAAGAGTGGTAAAAAAAAGGTAAAAGGCAATTTCTTTGTAAGAGAGTGTGAGATTAGAAAGACTTATCTAAGCAAGCAACCTATGATAATATTAGTATTCAAGGGTGAATGTTTAGCTTTTGATGCTAATCCAATTCTCTCTTCTCTACCTAGTTCTTTTCAAGTGTTATTGCAGGAATTTGAGGATTTATTTTCTGAGTCTATGCCGATGGCTTGCCACCATTAAAAGAGATAGAATATCAAATTAATTTTATTCCTAGAGCATAAATTCTGAATAGGCCAGCCTATAGGAGTAATCCCGAAGACATAAAGAAAGTACAAAAGCAAGTGGATGAGTTAATATCTAAAGGATTAATTCGAGAAAGTATGAGCCCATATGCTGTACTCGTACTACTTATGCCTAAAAAGGATAAAATATGGCATATGTGTGTTGACTATTGTGCCGTCAATAAAATCACTGTAAGGTACCGCCATCCTATACCTCGTTTAGATGATATGTTGGATGAATTATATGGTGCATGTATATTTTCTAAAATTGATTTAATGGCTGGGTATCATCAAATTAAAATGAAAATTGGTGATGAATGGAAAACTACCTTTAAAATAAAATATGGGTTATATGAGTGGTTAGTCATGCCATTTGGTTTAACTAATGCTCCTAGTACATTTATTCATTTAATGAACCATATTTTGAGGGATTTTATAGGTAAGTCTGTTGTTGTCTATTTTGATGATATACTTGTGTATAGTAAATCTCTAGAGGACCATGTTATACATGTTATACCTATTTTTAGTGTTTTACAATCATAAAAGTTGTATGCTAAGCTTACTAAATGTTTGTTTTGTGTGCCTAAAGTTATATATTTAGGATATATTGTTAGTGAGCATGGTATAGAGGTTGATCATGAGAAGGTTAAGGCTATTGAAACTTAGCCTACACCTAGGAATGTCGGGGATGTTCGTAGTTTCCATGGCTTAGCTAGTTTTTATCGACATTTTATGCGTGATTTCTCTAGCATATCTGCCTTTTTGACAGAAGTAATTATAAAGAATGTTGGATTTGGGTGGGAAAAGGAACAAGAGGATGCTTTTAACATGCTGAAATCTAAATTAATTTCTGCACCTATTCTTATTTTGCCCGACTTTGATAAAATATTTGAGATTGAATGTGATGATTATGGCATAGGAATTGGAGTTATTTTAATACAAAAGTGTAAGCTAATTGCATATTTTAGTGAGAAATTAAGTAGTGCAGTACTTAATTATCCGACATATGACAAGGAGATGTATGCCTTGATAAGGACATTGAAAACTTGGCAACACTACCTATTGTCTAAGAAGTTTGTTATCTATACCGACCATGAGAGTTTGAAGCATTTGAAGGGACAAAATAAGCTCAACAAGAGACATGCTAAGTAGAGTGAGTTCCTTGAGTCTTTTCCTTATGTTATCAAATACAAATAAGATAAGGAAAACATTGTGGCTGATGCATTGTTAAGGAGGTATGTTTTACTTAATACTTTGGATGATAAATTGCTTGGTTTTGAGCATATTAAGGAATTATATGCACATGATCTAGATTTTAGTAATGTATATAATGCATGTGAGACAACTGCCTTTGATAAATTTTATAGACATGATGGGTATTTATTTCGTTTAAAGTAACTTTATGTGCCTAGATGTTCATTGCATTTGTTGTTGATTAATGAGGCACATGAGGGGGGTTTAATGGGACACTTTGGCATAGCCAAGACATTAGATGTTTTATATTAGCACTTCTTTTGGCCTAATATGAAATCTGATGTATCTAAGTATTGTGCTAATTATATTATATGTTTGCAAGCTAAGTCTAAGGTGCATCCACATGGTTTGTATACACTATTGCATGTACCATAATCACTTTGGGTAGATATATCTATGAATTTTGTACTTAGACTACCTAGGACTAGGCGTGGTAATGATAGCATATATGCTGTTGTTGATAGGTTTTCTAAGATGGCACATTTTATTCCATATCATAAAACTGATGATGTATCGCATATTGCTGATTTGTTCTTTAAGAATATAGTGTGTTTGCATAGTATACCTAAAACTATTGTGAGTGATAGGGATACTAAGTTTTTGTCCTACTTTTGGAAGACTTTGTAGGCGAAATTAGGAACTAAGTTGTTGTTCAGTACTGCATATCATTCACAAACCGATGGCCAAACCGAAGTTGTGAATAGGACATTAGGACAACTCATGCGTACTATAATTAAGAAGAATATAAAATCTTGGAATGGGATTTTGCCTCATGTAGAGTTTGCTTATAATAGAGCTGTGCATTCATATACACATTATTCACCTTTTGAAATTGTGTATGGTTTTAATCCTTTAACACCATTGGATCTTTCACCTTTGCCTATGAGTGAGCAAGTTAATTTAGATGGTGTTTGAAAGGCAAATTTTATGTGCAATTTATATGAAAAGGTAAGGCAAAATATTGAAAGGCGGAATCAATAAGTGGCAAATCAAAAGAATAAAGAACACAAATAGTTAATTTTTGAGCCTGGAGATTGGGTTTGATTGCATTTACGTAAGGAGAGGTTTCCTACTCAAAGGAAATCTAAACTACATCTTAGAGGAGATGGACCATTTCAAGTTATGGCAAGAGTCAATAACAATGCCTACAAATTAGATCTCCCAGATAATTATAATGTTTCTGCAACCTTTAATGTATATGACCTTCTTTCTTTTGATTTTAAAGGTGAAGATTCGAGGGCGAATCCTTTTGAGGAAGAGGGGAGTGATGCACATGGACATATGAGCAAAAAACCAAATTCAAATCCTTTGAATTATGATGGAGGACTAATCATAAGATCCCGAGCTAAAAGGATGAAAGATGCTGCCAAAGAGCTTATGCAAAAGAGTCTAGAGTTTATGGAACAAAAAGAAGATGAAAAAACTAAGTTAATCAATTTACTTAGTTGTGATTCGGCTGATACACACCTGTGTGCATCTTTGCACGGCCATGTTGTATGTTTGTAAATTGTCTCGAGCCAGACACGGGTCCTTACACGCCCGTGTCCAAGGTCGTGTTACTATATATGCCCTATGTTCTAAGGTCGTGTTCCAAGACACGCCCGTGCTTATTTCTGAAGCATCATCTGCATGATACACGGTCAGAAAATACACCCGTGTAGTAAGCCGTGTAGCTGTTGGGTTTTATGAAGAGGCATCAAAACATGCCCGTGTAGATTCAAGCCCAGACCGTGTACCAGGCCGTATTAGAGTCTGTTGAGTGTGCTAAATATTTTAGAGCTTGAACACGTCCCGTGTCTCGATGGCCGATTTTTATCTAATTAGTATTTTCTTTATATTTTATTTATTAATTAAAATTTATGTTTAATTAGGAATGTCATTGTTTATTCCTAGAGAGTTGTTTTCTTTTAGGACAAGTTTAGTTTTAAGGTTATAAGTCTATAAATACTTGTATCAAACATCATTATTAAGATAGTTAATTGATTTGATTCAAATTCTTAATTGAATTTTCTTAAATTCTTGCGAGAGCTAAAATCCTAATTTGCTTCGAACGTGTTGCAATTTCAACCCTGATAATTAGAGGTGCTAGTTATTAGATAGCTAGTGTTGCTAATTCCTTTAGTTTATACTAGATAGATCCTTGGGCAACAATTCCAATAGATTGTTACAGATCCTAGTTGTTAAATAACTGGTGGGACGCATTATATTCCCCCACATAGGAGGGAGGAGTCTGGTAACCTTAATAGAGAGGCTAATCAGAATGGCCTTTCTAGTCATAATGGTAATGGCTCTAATAATGTTAGAATGATCCCTAATAATCAGCTATTTATTAGGACAAATCTGAACTCTCAACCTGAAATTTATGATCTAGAGGTTACCCATCAGGGAAGAGGCTCGGGGGGCAACGTTCATCAAGGGTAGGTACTTTTACCCTAAGGACAGATGGCATTTGCCCAAGCCAATTTGAAATTCCCCCAAGGGCCAAATCCAATACCTCAAGCCTATCTTCTAGTACCACAAGCTCTAAGAGGAGGAGTAGATCTAGATACTATAAGAGATGTTATGCAAGAACTGTATGGTCTTGGACTGCACCAAATTGGCCGTCCAGAATTCCACAAGCCATACCCTGATGCTGTTAACAGAGACAACCCATATCCCAAAGGCTATCGCATCCTAGATTTTTCTTTATTCTCTGGGGAGGATGGCTAGTCCACTCTAGAATATATAGCCTGGTTTACAATCCAATGTGGTGAATTGGCTAATTATGAAAATTTTTCTAATTTTATATTGAGGTTATTTCCTAACACAATGACAGGTGCAACTTTCATATGGTATGCCACATTGCCCAGGAATTCCATCTTCACCTAGCAGAAGATGGAGCATTAATTTCACACACAATTCTTTCGTGCTGAGCTTGAGGTGTGTATTGCTGAGCTATCTAGAGTGACTCAAAGAGCCAGTGAAAGTGCAGACTTGTTCATTGCCAGATTCAAGAAGATGAGGAACAGGTGTAAGATCTTCCTTCCTAAGTCTGAATATGTTAAAATGGCTCAAAGAGGTCTGGACATTGAGTTAAGAAAGAAGTTTTAAGGGATGGAATTCAGGGACTTTTATGAGTTGGCTGCAAAGGTCACTGAGTATGAGGAATTATTGAAGGAAGAGAATCAGAGAAGAAAGGCTGCCATGGGAACTTATTTCCAGAAGGTCTCAAGCACTGAAGTAGTAGTAGCTGATCTTGTTACCACTGGCTCCTATGTTTACCCTCTTTTAGAGAGGAAGTCCCTAAAGGCATGGAGGAAGCCTTAAGGTTCTAATCCTCAGACTCAGTACACCTTTGAGGTTTCAAAAATAGAGCAGATCTTTAATTTCCTCTTGAATGAGAATTTTATCAAGTTACCTCCAGAACACAAGATCTCAACTAAAGAGGAATTGAAGGGGAAGGATTACTGTAAGTATAACAATTCTTTTAACTATTCTACTAATGCATGCTGGATGTTTAGGAATGTAGTACAAGATCGTATCAATAAAGGTGTCTTAAAATTCCTTGAGAAAAAGGAGACAATGCTTATTGAGGAAGATCCTTTTCCACTAGTTGCCACAGTAAATGCTATTTATGTGGATTTGAGGGCTTTACTTGATTTAAAGAAAAAGATTATAGAAAAGCAGAAGGTATGGGACACATTAGGGTAGCCTTCTGGCAAATTTGACTATTTAGTGATATACTCTAAACCACCTTCTAATAATTTTCTTGTGAGTGATATTGTTCCTACAGGATGGGGCAAGGAAAGTGATAAGGGGAAACAAACCCAAGGTTCAAGTAGCAGCCCATATAGAGGCAGGAGCCATTGGAGACCACGACCCCAACTAAAATTTACAAATAGGAGATTACCTTCTCCTAATGTGCCAAAAAAGAATTTTAGATCCAGAGGAAGGAGGGTAGATAGGAGGTCACCACTAAGGTTCATTAAGAGGCAGCCTAGATTTGTATTACCTCCTCCGGTGCCATCCAACCAACAATGGTATATGGTGGAACACAAGAAGTTTCCTCAACCACTCACACGGACGTAGAAGATGAGGCTTTAAAGGCAAAAGGTAGTTGAAAGAAGACAAAAAGAGCTAGAGATTCAATCCAATACAAAATCTAAATTCAAGTGAAAGGCAACTAAGGATCCAATCTCTGACATGGAGGAATCTATTGGCAGCACAGATGAGCCGATACCATTTATTGAGGAACCAGACGTGGATGATATGGAGATTGACAACTTTACTATGGATGGAAAACCTATGCCATTTAGGTATGCTACAGTTACTTTACCCGAGGAGTTCATGGTGCAGCAAGTTGAAGAAGAAGATGTGATTGAGATCCAGAATGCTCGGAGGGCATTACCCCTAAGGGAAAATGAAGAACCTATTAGTGGAGTCACAATTCAGGCCACTAGGCCGAATTCCCCCAAGAGAATTATCATGGAGAAGCCATCTGTAGAGAAAACTAGGCATATTAAACCTTTATACATCAGAGCACATCTCAACGACAAGCCTTTCTCCAGGGTCCTTATTAATAATGGGTCGGCAGTGAATATTATGCCACTCAGGTTACTACACTCTTTGGGCAAAGGAGAGGATGAGTTGATAGCCACTGATATCACAATAGCTATTTTCACATGAGAAGTTACTAAAATAATTGGGAAACTGTCAACTGAGATCACAGTGGGAAGTGAGAAATCACTTAATGCTTTCTTTGTGGTGGATTCTACTGCAAGTTATAACTTACTACTGGGGAGGGATTGGATTCATGCTAACGGGTATGTGCCATCCTCCTTACATCAGTTTTTGCTACTATGGAATGACAATAAGGTGGAGGTAGTTTGTGCAGACAACAAACCTTTCAATACCTACTCAAATAATTTGGAGGCCAAGTTTTATAATGTGGACTTAGGCCTATCAAGTTCATTGGAAGGAAGACTAATACTGATCCAAAGGGTTTTTATATCCCAAGAGAAGATATGGAGGAAATAGTTCAACAATAGTCAGATCTTCTATACAAAGCCATCGTGCTATACAATCCATTAGAATATCCTTTTATTGAGAAAGTTGATGAATAGTTACACTAATGAAAAACTGACAGTAACTGCAGTTGCCATACAGAGAGTGCATGTGCAGTAGGTAATGGATAAGATAGCCAAAGAATGCATGGAGGTAGATAGGATAGAGATACTAGGTGAAGAGGAACTAGATGAAAACATTGATGAATTAAAGCTAGAGGATGTGCAAGAGGCACCAGTTCATCCAGAGGATTATAAACATGAAGTACAAAATCCATTAGAGGAAATAAACCTTGGCACTGATCAAGAGCCAATGGTAACCTACATTAGTTCATTGTTGAAACCTAAGCTAAAGAAAGAGGTAGTAAAGTTGTTGAAAAATTTTAAAGATTATTTTGCTTGGGATTAAGCAAAGAGATAGTTGAGCACCGACTCCTTTTCAAGCTTGAGTTTTGCCCATTCCAGCAACCTCTTAGGAGAATGTTAAAGGAGGTAGAGTTAAAAGAGAAGGATGAAATCAAAAAGCTCCTTAAGGCTGGCTTTATAATGCCAACCAGGTACGTTAAGTGGATATCTAATATAGTGACTGTTATGAAAAAGAATGAAAAATTGAGAGAATGTGTTGATTTTAGAGACCTGAATTTAGCTACTCCCAAAGATATATATGTTATGCCTATAGCTGACATGTTAATTGATATTGCTGCCAGGAATGAATTGTTGTCATTCATGGATGGCTTTTCAGGTTATAATCGAATTTTCATTACCAAGGAAGATGTTTTTAAGACTGCCTTCAGGTGTTCTGGTGCTATTGGGACATTTGAATGGCTGATTATACTGTTCGAATTGAAAAATGTAGGTGCTACATACTAAAGGGCCATGAATACAATCTTTCATGATATGATTGACCAGCACATGAAAATTTATATTGATGATTGATGTGTGTAATCTGCAAGCGCACAGAATCGTATCAAGTAGTAAATAAAGATATCGTCCCATAGAGATTGTAGGTTGAATATTGCAATACTCACAATGTTTGATTGGTTAGATAACGAAATAGAGTTTGGAATTTCAAAGGAACAAAACTAAATTAAGAAAAGTAAACACAAATTCAATGCAAGTTTAAAAGCTAGGGTTCTTATTCTTAATTAGACCATTTCAAAGGATTAATTACACAACTAGGTTTATACTAGTTTTAATTTATTTTGAAGGGATCTTAGAAACTATAGATTTTTCTCTCAGAAAAACCTATAATTAATGAGAGATTAATTAACATTAAGTTTACCGGCTCTCACCAACCTAATGCCTTTTAATTCTAATTTTAAACACAACCTTTAATCAATATTAATCTACTTAATTGTCTCTTAACTAGCTAAGTAATCAATAGGTCATTGCCATATCCTACAGAACCTATCTCTTGATTAAGCCTATAGTGTCAATTCAATTTTAGGTTGATCAGTCCTAAAATGACATTAAGCACAACAACAACTAATGAATTAAATCTAACAACCTAACATAATCACAATAAGTATATAGTCAATTCAGAATAAGAACCCTAGAAAAGATCTAGCTACTCATGTTAAAGAGAAAAGAAAACAAACAAGGAATGAAAACCAATCTCAACATAATAACAATTAAATAAAAGAGTGATACAAGAAAAACCCCTTTCAAATGATGTCAGGAATCCTTGCTCTTCTAACTTCAAGTCAAGTATAACCTCTACTATGAATGAAACTAATGAAAATGTATTCTGAATAAAAATAGGAACAAGAATATGTTCCAGAACAAAAACAACCTAAAACTAAGAACAACTTAAAAACAGGAATAACCTAAAAATAGAAAAAAATAACCCCTAAATGAAAATGAAATGGTCATATTTATAGACCTAAAGACCTAGTGAGAAAGGTAATCTAACCCCTCTCAAACTCTATCTAATAAAAAACTAAGAGATAAGTTCCTTTCTATCTAAACTTCAGCTGAAAACTATCATCTCATGGGCTGCCACATAAGTCAGGCATGGCTGCGCAAGAAATAACATATTGCTGAGCCTTATGTCTTGCACGGCCGTGCTTGATTTCGGCATGGCTGTGCCACTCTATAACATGCCAAAATTAACTTTCAGACATGGCCATAAAATAATCAAGCACGACCATGCACATCCCCAACGTAGATAACTCTTTATCTTGAGCCTTTAGCCTATCCAAACTTCAAGGATTAATCCAATCTTCATTCCAATACATCCTACAAAATAAAATTCAAAAGAAATTATCTAAAAATAACTAAATCCTAACAATTAAGATAAAATAACAAAACTAACTAAATTAACTAAAAACTAACTAATAATGCAACTACTAAGCCTAAGATGTAATAAAATAGAGTGCTTAAAACAAGTATTTTTCACACTCATCAAATACCCCCACACTTGAGCCTTTACTTGTCCTCAAGCAAAAATAAGAGAACAACCCATTCATGCAAAGAACTAATACCATGAGTAGTTTTTAACTTGAGGAACCATCCTACTCTCCCTTTAATACAAGGTTTAACAACTGAAAATCAAAGCAATAACTCATAATCAATAACATAACAATTACCATGTGAAAAGCAAACTCCTTTGTTGAATTCATGAAACAACATGATTAACAACCAAGAAAAATGAAAGTAGGTATGAAACACTAATACACATGTAGTTCTTTCATTAACAACACTTAAAAGGTACGTAACTTATTCCTTATACTTCCCCTATTGTAGTATCCCCCACCTTTCCATACTACTCAATGTGGATACCTCAATAAAGTCCTTTGGATACTTATACCCTTTATAGAGCATTGGAGTACATGTACGAGTGCCTTTTACGCTCCATCTCGCTTAAAGAACTTATTTATTTATTTTATTTTATTTTAAACATAGTGCCAATGCATACACATATGAACCACATGAAACATTTAAATTTCTACAAACATCTTTCTCAACTATTAAGCATACTATTTCAATCACTCAATTAAGGAGTAGGCATTAAGTTCAATAAAATTTAAAAATTCTTAATCACAAGTTATTCCTCTAACTTAATAATCCAAACCAAGCATTAAAAGGAGTTTAACACACTTACTCAAGAAGAACACAC
>CATIWO010456559.1:0-15107 GCA_949673435.1 Macaranga tanarius
TGATCTTAACAAGAGAAGGTCATTAACACGTTATGTGTTTAGCATTGGTAGTTGGGTCATTAACAGGCTATATGTTTAGTATTGGTAGTTGTGCTATTAGTTGGAAGGCAACATTGCAAGCTTCAGTTGCGTTGTCTACCATAGAGGCTGAGTATATGGCCATTACTGAAGCCGTTAAAGAGGCCATTTAGTTGAAGGGATTATTTGGAGAGTTTTGTGATGATTTAAAGCTTCTGGCATTGTTTTGTGATAGTCAGAGTGCTATTTTTCTCACCAAAGATTAAAAGTTCCATGAGAGGACTAAGCACATTGATGTTCGCTATCACTTTGTATGAGAAGTTGTTGCAAGGGGTAATGTTGTTATGAAAAAGGTCAGTACACATGATAATCCCGTTGACATGTTGAGTAAATCACTTCATTTGTCTAAGTTTGTACATTACTAATTGGACTTGGTTGGTCTGTCACATTCTTGTTGAGTAGTGCCCATTGGGGGGCATGTTGGAAAAGGTGGAGTTTATGTTGTTGTTCACGTTGTGAGTGTTTTGGTTTGAATTGATACTTGGAAATTCATATCAAAGTAGAGATTGTTGTATTTGTGACATGAATTTTGATGGGAGATATGTTGGCTTCCCATTTTGGACAAGTTATGGGTATTTTGGACAAGTTTGATATGTGTTTTACATGTTGGAGGCAAACACAGGCAGGTATATGGGTGTGTACACGGCCATGTGGAATCTACCGTTTTTATCCAAAATAGCATACGGGGAGCTACACAGCCGTGTTTCAGGCCGTATCTCGACTAGTTTATGCCCCGGAAAGCTACACGAACATGCAGAGTTGTCCAAATTCGTTTGGAAAGCGTTTTTCTTTCTATTTTCTCTCTATAAACTCTATAAATAAGTCTTGTATCAATTTAGAGTTAAAGAGTTCGGCCTATTCATTATTGTTAGTCGTCTAAATACTCTTTGTACGCTATTTTTACGATTATAGTGAAATTTCACATTCTCTGCTCGTATAAATTTTTTACCCATATTAGGGTTTTTCACGTAAATCATTGTGTCTATTCTTGTTTATTTTGTTTTGCTATTGTGTATGTATTTGTTTGCATTCACCTATTGCTTCCGCTGCAACTCTAACATGATTGAATTTTGATATTTCTATTCATACCATACTGCAGGTAAAAAACTTGGTACTTAGATTCAATTCAGGATTTCTAATTCATATTTTTTTTCTTTTCCTTTCCTTTGCTGTGTACATCTCAACTATACTGCAGGTAATATTGGAAGGTTACTCTCAACTCGGCCTATATTTTCTTATGGAAGATGGAACAAGTGTACTAGTTGCGCCATTAGGCAAGGATCGATTCTCAGGTGCAAATGATGTTGTGATAAAGCCGGATGCAACCAAGATGGAAGAGTGGGTAATACAGGAGTGTAAAATTGACAAGACTGGAACAGTATTGAGAGAAATACATGTTCTATGTTACAAGGATGCTAATTCAGATTCTGATCCTGCTACATACAATGCAGTTCTGGGTCACATCGCTTTGAAGGCTTTCAAATTAAAGTCCGAATTTCCTTCCTCGAGTTCATGGGCTGTCCGTTTTGACAATCTTGAGCAACGTGAATGCTCACCAGACAACGAGATAAATAGTTTAAATGTTAAGCTTGGTTGGAAGCTTACTAGTGCTAGTGCAATTGAAAGTGATCCCCTGGTCTTCCAGTATAAAATTTATGTTGCAGCAAGAACTGATGAACGTGCAGGCGGAGGAGCAGAAGAAGAGATGACGCAGTATCTTGGAGTGGCATTGGTAAATGCCTTCTATGTTTCTAAACTTAGAATTCCTTCAAGCACAATTAGTGTCAAATTTATTATTCAAGTGTGTGGCATAGATGACGCTTGTCTACCCCTGAATCACTCTCCAAGCTGTACAGTGGACTCCTGTAAGTCAGTTTATTTCTTTCTCCAAACTTTTTTTTTTTTCTTTTTTTCGCGCTAGAGATGGTTAGTAATTTTTGAAATTCTTTTTATAGACCACTACCTAATGGATTCAACAACTCTAGATAATGGTGAGAAATTCTCAGAACGGCCATAGAATTTGAACCTAAGACCTATCCGTCCAAGGGTAAATATTCTTGAGCTCAAGTGTCTTTCTCCCAACTTTGCTTTACTTCCTTTATTGAGGAAAAATGTTGGAGTTGCTAGTTTCTAGTTACACACGTGTATATATGGAATTAAAAACTATTAGAAGTCGCTAGTTTCTGGTTACATATGTGTATCTATGGAATTAAAAACTATCAGGGGTCGTTTGGTTTATAGTTTAAAATTGAAATTAGAATCGGAATGAAGGGATGAAGAAGAATAAAAAATGAAATAAAAATTTTAATAAACTGTTTGGTTTATGAAGGAATTACAATCAAAATTAATATTATTTATATATAAAAATATTTTTATAATTTTTTCATATATTAAAAATTAGCATTATGATTTTGATTCCCACCTTTATTTTAGATTAATTGTTGTTTAGTAATAGCCAGTTGATATATAACATGTAACAAATGATTATGGTTATAATTACACAGAAATTAGTCTAACATTTTTAGTTTCATTTGTATAAATATTATGATGTATATAAGCAATTTGAATATGGTTGTACTTGCGGTGACTTTTAACGGGTGACTCATGGTTGATGCTTTTCTACTTTTATAGCCTTATTAAAAGCATGCTGCTTACCTTAAAGAAGAGTGGAACTTGAAGGAGCAGCTGGAGCAATTCCCCTGCCACAAAAAGTTATATGTTTTTCTGCTGGTGCAAGATTCCAATGGATGAAAAATAAAATGATTGGCTGCGGAAAAGATCTCCTTCTGCAAATTATGCATGGGATTCTTCAGTACTCAACTTCTTGGATGAAGAATCGGCAAAAATGGGAAATACAGACAGAGTCCGAACTTTTTAAAATTTAATAATTTGTGTTTTAATTATTTTTATTAGGATAAGTATTGCGACCTATAATTATAAAATAATAATAAAGTGTATATAGTAAAAACGGCAACATCAATACTTTCTATTCTAAAAGTTTTACCATTTTAGTTTGATTTTCATCATTTTCGAATTTTCAAGTGCCAAACTGAATCAAACCAAAATTTAGTTTGATTTTATATTTAAAAAATTTCGTTAACCGAACTAATCAAAATTTTTATTTTTTTTAAATAGTATAATAATTTAATATTAAAATATTAAAATATTAAAATAATTAATATTTCTAAAAATTTTGATTCAATTCGATTTTTATTATGAAAATTTCAGTTCAATCCGGTTCAGTTTTTGAGTTGATTCAGTCCGATTTTTATAAATTTCGGTTTAATTAATTTAATTCAGTCAAAATAACCCACCAAAAATGACCGAATGAAAACCCCTAATCTAATGTACATGGTTTGGCTGTATGTTTGATTTTTGACTTTCTTTTTATGTGGAGTTCGAATTAGATTTCGAATACAAAAAATTATTTTTTGAACAATAACCAAAAAATTAATTCTAGAGTGAAATTTTAAAACTCTAGAGTTTTCCTTGTCAGCAAAGTTTTAAAGGTTTATAAATAAAAGGATTTAATAGGTATTCAAAGGAAAGTTATATAGGAAAAGTGCAGGAGAAACGGAAAATAACTTAAAATTTGTTGATATCTTGGATGTGGGAATAACATTCAAGTTGGATGTGGGAATAACATTTAGGAGGGCATGGGACATGGAAAATACCTATATGAATTTCTTGTATGTTTTTCTGAGATTTTTAGAGAAGGCTTCTAGGAGGGCTTTTCTCTAGGGTTTGTTAGAGGAGTATTTTTCCTCTGGGGTTTTTAGAGGGGTGGTATTCTATCTTTGGAGTTTTTAGAAAGATTCTTTAGAGTTTTCATTGATACAGAATGATTTAACAAACCACATTAAAATATAGAGAACCAAAATATAATATAAAATTGTTTTTGTAAAATCATAAATTAAAATTTAAACAAAATATTGATTGAGCATTCAAATATAATTGTAGAAAAAATTATCGAAAATATTATAATTTAATGAAAATAAAATTTTAAAAAATTTTGATAATTTTTTATGAGATTTTTGTAACTGAATAAATTTTCACATTTCAAAAAATGAGAAAAAGGTAAAGTTATAATTTTTATTAAAACTTTATTTATTAAATGTATAAAGAAATTTACTTTTTTAAAAAAATTACAATTTAAATACTGACAAATTAATTTTTCATTTAGCTAATGAGTAAAATTAATGGAATGTTTTATGAAGATTTTTTTTCTAAAAAAAGATTAATTAAAAAACTTAAAATTAATTACGTACAAGGATTTTAAATCTTGTTGTAGTTTGTGAGGATCGCTCCTATATAAGGTTTTTTTTTTTTTTTTTTTTTTTTTGTAAAAAAACTTATATTGTACTACTATTTATTAAGATCACGTAAATTTTAGTATTTATAGAAGTTATATTTTCAACACTTTTTTTACTTTATAATATAATTTATATATATTATATTATATGGATAGAAATATTTATATATGAAGATTTAAATGATAAAAACTTAATAAATATAAAGGTTTAATTAACAAGAATTTTATATTTAGTTTTTTTAATTTTTCTCATGGTTCTAACCTAAACTAATTTAGTGATTTTAGTTTAATTTTTGCGATAAATACAAAAAAAATCACATAGTTTAAGCGTTGTTTCTATTTCCATTGGGTTGATTTGGAAAAAAATATAAAGTTTTAATATTGATGGGTAGGTGTTAAGTGGAATTTTGTTATTTTTTAGTTGTTAAATATTGTTTTTAGGTTATTTTCTGGTTTGTATGAAAGATTTTTTTTTGAGTTTTTTTTTTAGGTTGTTCTAATTATTTTTGAGGTTTTTCTAGTTGTTTTGAAATTATTTTCTAGTTTGTGTGGAAGGTTGTGTTTGAGATTATTTTTCAAGTTGTCTTTGAGGTTGTTTTTTAGGTTATTTTCTAGTTTGTATTGAAGGTTGTTTTGAGGTTCTTTTTTTGTTGTTCTAAGGTTGTTTTTCTAGTTTATGTTTGAGGTTGTTTTGTTTTTTTAGTTGTTGTAGGTTGTTTTGAGGTGCTATTCAAAATTAGTTGTTCTCATATTGTTTTTGGATTATTTTACTATTTTTTTTATTTTTTTTTATTATTTTCTGGTGTTATCAAGTTATTTTGAGATGCTAATCAAATAAGTTATTTTGCTATTTTTTTATTTTTTTACTATATTTGATTTCTTCAAATGTATTAGAAATTATGTGTTATTAGAATATGCTAGTAGTTGTGTGGATAAAATAGATAATTGATAGTTGTTTTGTACTTAATTTTTTAATTTGAGATTTATATTTCTCGCTATTATATTTGAAAACACCATATTTTTAAAAAATTAATTTATATAATTAAAAGAAAAAAATATCAATTGTATTTTTGAAAGAATTTTTCACTTTTTAGTTATTTTTAAAAAATCCTTAATTTTTTTATATTAACCTTAACGGCAATCTTATTTGCTGGTCCAATTATTGTTCAAAACCATTAAAACAATTTCAGTTCCGTCAATTTATAACTTCGATATGAACGTCGCAATCTAAGTAGATTAATGTACCTCAAGAAGGAAAAGTTCCTTTTGCTTCATTAAATGAGGGTCAACTCATCCAACAATCTCTAGGTAGATTAATTTATCCAATGCCATGGATCAAACTCAGGCGAGTGCGTGAAATTATTTAAAATAATAATTAAAAAAGATCATTCAGAAAGTAGTGTACTGGAAAAAAAAAATAAAAATTCAGAATGTAGCGCAAGTATATATATATATATATATATATATATGTTATAAGAAGTTAAGAACATGCTTGGGCGAAGATTGAGGGTCCTAAAACTGTTTACAAAAATTTGGATGGATTATTAAATCATTATTGTAAAGCTTGTTACAGCACGTGCACCAGGTAATTTTTATGGATAAAGATAAAGCACGCGTGGTGCGACGTGAACAGTCACATCATGCACCTACTTTTATTAAAATGCCTTTATTGAAAAAAAAAATTTTCCCTACCTTTTAAAAACATCAGAGGCAAAAAAGTCTTTTTACCCCACAAGTATCATCGTCCAATTTTTATATTGCAGTTTTTGCATACAATCTTCAACAGTTTATTGATCATTTATTTAAGGAATAATTTACTTTTGGCCCTCTGTACTCCTTCATACATTTTTTTTTTGAGAAACCTCCTACGTATCGAGTCATTTTTGTACATATTGAATCTCTCGGTCAAAGCTACAGATTATAAACTCAAGCCCTTATATTTTTAACTAACAATTTCTTGTAATTTTATTTTTTAATCAATTAATTTTTTGTTTTTTTAGGGGAAAATATAATTTTTATCTCTGTGGTTTTGATTTGTGACGAAACTAATCTTGTTCTAATAAATTAAAATTTTAAATCTGCATTAATTAAAAACAAAATTTTAATAAATAAGAGAAAAGTAATATTGACCAAATTTAAAATTTCTTTTAAACCAAGTATTTTATAATTAATGCAACTCTAAAACTATAATATTATGTATAATTAAATAGTAAGTACTCTAATTTATCTAATTTGACTGAAATATTTAAATATTATACTATATTCTTATTAATTTTAGCCTAATTAACAATTTGAATCCACAACTCCATTAATTTGTACAATATACAATAACGGATTTGAGGTTACTAAAATAAATCTGTAAAAAATAAAAAAAAAATTAAGTATATATATATGATCATTAGTTTTAATAAAAAAAAAAATATTTATCAAAATTTCATAATACAACTTTATTGTTTAAAAGTTTTAAGAAGTTATATATATATCTTAATTATTAAAGAACAAAAGACTTATATAAAAATTAGTATTTTTTTGTTGGGGTTATTTTATTAAGAATGTTTTGAAATAAGGGGTCTGCTTGACTAAAAATTAAAATTATAACAACTCGATTAGTTATAAATATAAGAAGTTGATTGAATATTTTAGAATCTGTAATTTTGACCAAATTAAGGACTTAAGGTGCACAAAAATAAATATTCAGTATAAACAAATTATGGTATAAGGATTCAATGTGCACAAAAATAAAAAGAAAAAGAGGCTGAAAATTGATTGTTCCTTTGTTTAAAGAAAAAATGAACTGAAAATTGATTAGAAGATTTTTGTCGTCCTTGTGTTCCTATCCAGGTCGAACTTAATTAGTTAGAATTCAATGAAATTTGAAAACCAGTGGTTCAGAAAAAAAAAATCACAAAATTATTGCCATAAAAACAATGACTAATAGCTTATACAGTTAAATAAACACAGCATAACTTAGAGAAATTTACCATTTTCTTGATTTAGCACCCGCCGAAAAATATTAGACCCCATCCAACAGAAAATTCAGATTGTAAAATATATGTCCAAACTACTATCCGTCTCAAACGAAAGTGAAAGAAAGAGTTTATGTCTGCATTGAGGAAAAAGAAATTAGAGAAGTTTACTTCATTGAGAAAAATAGCAAAAAAAGTTTATATATATATGTGTATATATTGGACATCTTCATTACCTCAAACAAAAATGAGAGAAAACTGTAAGAGAGTTTATGCTTTATATATACAGATTAGTAGAAAAAGTAGAAGACATTGATGGAGAGAAAAAAGAACGATGCTGTGTATGCATGGCGAAGTTGAAGTAGTAGTAGTAGAAGAAGGAATGTTGATGGAGAGAGAAGAAATTATGGTACACTGCAATAAACTGTTGAAGATTGTATGCAAAAACTGCAACATAAAATTTGCCTAGTGCACGTGCTGTAATAAATATTCCCCAGTGGCAAAGTATGCCTTTGCATGTTTTGGGGAGGGGAGTTGGACTCCCCTCTTCCCCACTTTCTGAAAAATGAGTGTTTCCACGTATATCAATTCGTGTGGAATTCAACATCGGATAATCCTTTTTGTACGAGACTTAACACCAGATATCCAAGGTAGTAGGGAAGAATTTAATCTCTCTTTTCCCCCGCTCTCCTAGAAGTCCTCAGGGTTTTAAATGTTGTTAAAAAAATAAAAAAAATAAATATTAGTTTAATGATTTTTAATTTTATATGTACAGAAAAAGACTCGTTTTTATAATATAATTCAAATCTAATCCATTTGTTTTGTATTGAAAAAAATTGCAGCCGTTGACTCTTGACTTTCTAAATGATGACTAAATGTATAATTTCATCCCTAAAATTTCTCATTTTAATTTATTACATTCATCGAGGAAAAAGAAATTAGAGAAGTTTACTTCATTGAGAAAAATAGCAAAAAAAGTTTATATATATGTGTATTTATTGGACATCTTCACTACCTTAAACAAAAATGAGAGAAAACTGTAAGAGAGTTTATGCTTTATATATACAGAAAAGTAGAAAAAGTAGAAGACATTGATGGAGAGAAAAAAGAAAGATGCTGTGAATGCACAGCGAAGTAGAAGCAGAAGTAGCAGTAGTAGTAGAAGAAGGAATGTTGAAGGAGAGAGAAGAAATTATGGTACACGTAGAGAATTGTTAGAATGATGGCAAAACCTATTTTCAAGTCCCTTAACTTTTCACTGTTTTCGATAAATCGAATCCTAGGACTTTTATTTTTTATATGCATTAATCCTCACACCGAGTCCTAACATTTATAATCCGGGAGATTTTGTACGTTGTGAGCTACTAGCGCAAATTATATTACTATTTTTATAATTTTTTAATAATTATAAAAATATTAAATAAATAATAAATAAATAAAATATAAAATTTGAATCTTTAAATTATAGTACAATGAGTTTATCCGTCTTCCTTTTAAGTTTTAGATTTTGTTAATTTAATTAATAGTTAATTAAAATAGGTATTTTTAGATTATTATATAATTTTTCTATATTATAAAACTAAGTGAGATGAAATTATAATTTGACAAAATAATTTTTGTCTTTATTTGATGAGCGACAACATTATTTATGTCGTTCTGAGCGACATGTATTAGTACTCTTATAATTAATGAAAATTTTTTATATGTGATAAATTTAAATGTTAAAATTTCCATTGATTAAATTAAACATGAAAATATAAAACATGAAAAAAATATTAACCAAAATATGATTTTTACTAACCAAATATTTTTTAATTAATGCAATTCTAAACCTATAATAATTCATATAGTTAAAATATAAATACTCTAATTTTTTAAATTTGTTTATCAATTGAAAAAATGAAAATGGTTATATTATTCAATTTTTTTTATTAATTTTACTCAAATTAATATTTTTTTATTAATAACTATTAAATAACTTAGATATAAATTAGATAACAAAATGATGAAACAAATACATAATTTATTTAAATTTATTACGAAACTAATGGCATAGTAAGTTTGACTCGAGTTCAACTTATTTATAAACAAAGCAAGTCTAAGCTAGCTAAAGTTTGGTTTGACTCAGCTCGGCTCAGCTCAGTTACATCCCTAATAACTATAAACATTAAAATTACAAGAAATTGTTAGTTAAAAATATAAGGGCTTGAGTTTATAATCTGTAGCTTTGACCGAGAGATTCAATATGTACAAAAATGAATATACAGAAATTTAATGTATACTCAATACGTATGAGGTTTCTCAAAAAAAAAAAAATGTATGAAGGAATACAAAGGGCCAAAAGTAAATTATTCCTTAAATAAATGATCAATAAATTGTTGAAGATTGTATGCACAAACTGCAATATAAAAATTGCTTAGTGCACGTGCTGTAATAAATACTAGTTTAATAATTTTTAATTTTATATGTACAGAAAAAGACTCGTTTGTATAATATACTTAATTCAAATCTCATCCATTTGTTTTGTATTAAAAAAAATTGTAGCCGTTGACTCTTGACTTTCAAATTGATGACTAAATGTATAATTTCATCCCTAAAAATTTTCATTTTAATTTATTACATTCATTGAGGAAAAAGAAATTAGAGAAGTTTACTTCATTGAGAAAATGTGTATATATTGGACATCTTCATTACCTCAAACAAAAATGAGAGAAAACAGTAAGAGAGTTTATGCTTTACATATACAGAAAAGTAGAAAAAGTAGAAGATATTGATGGAGAGAAAAAAGAAAGATGCTGTGTATGCATAGCGAAGTAGAGGTAGAAGTAGAAGTAGAAGTAGTAGTAGCAGAAGAAGAAATGTTCATGTCCAAAAAAAGAAGAAGAAATGTTGATGGAGAGAGAAGAAATTATGGTACACATAGAGAATTGTTAGAATGATGGCAAAACCCATTTTCAAGTCCCTTAACTTTTCACTCTTTCTTACATTGAGTCCTCATACATTTATTTTGATAAATCGAATCCTTAGACTTTTATTTTTTATATGCATTAATCCTTCCATCGAGTCCTAACATTTATAAATAAAGAAAAGTTTTTATATGTGATAAATAGAAATTTTAAAATTTTCATTAATTAAATTAAACATGAAAATATAAAAAATGAAAAAAATATTAACCAAATATTTTATAATTAATGCAATTCTAAACCTATAATAATTCGCATAGTTAAAATATAAAAATTCTGATTTTTTAACTTTGTTTATCAATTGAAAAAATGAAAATGGTTATATTATTCAAAATTTTTATTAATTTTACTCAAATTAAGATTTTTTATTCATAACTATATTAAATAACTTAGATATAAATTAGATAACAAAATCATGAAATAATTTATAATTTATTTATATTTTTAATAATTTTAATTATGGCCACTCTAATAAAAAAATATATAGAAAAAAAGTAGGATCAAACTGATTAAAAATTAAAATTATAAGAACTTAATTAGATATAATTTTAAAATATAGGGGCTAAATCATATATTTTATAGTTTAAAATTAGATTAGGGGTGTAACCGAGCCGAGCCGAACCGAGCCAAACTTTAGCTAGCTTAGGGTTGATTTATTTATAAATAAATTGAACTCGAATCGAGCTTACTATGCCACTAGTTTTTCATAAACTGTTTTCGAGGCTAAACGAGCCTAAAGCAATTTTCAAAAATATAAAATATAAATTAAATTATAAACAAATTAAATATAAATTACTTATCAACTAAATTATAACATATTTAATAGAAATTATAATTTTATTTTAAAAATATATTTTAAATATTTTTTACATTTATTATGAATAAAAAATTTATATACTATATATCCAATATCAAATTGTTAATACATAAAAATTACGAGATAGCTTACGAATTTTTATTTGAGTTTGTTCACAAGATTTATAAGCCAAGTTTTGAGTAATTTGAACTCATTTCATTATTAAATAAATTACAATATATCAAAATGAAATTTTATTGAGTCGAGTTCTGAATAACTTGCTAGCAGATCGGCTCATTTAGAGCTCTAATTTTGACCAAAGGACTCAATGCATACAAAAAAATAATAAAAAGTTTAAGGCTTTAATTCATCAAAATAAATATATAAGGACTCAATATGGAAAAGTGAAAAGTTGAGGGACCAGAAATAGGTTTTTGCCTAGAATGATCTGAAAGTAATATGCAACGTCTTTGCATATGTTGAAAAATTTATTTGCTTAATGAATAACGACAAACAGTATTTATTAGAGTTGGCATGGAGAATGTAACCGAGTTATTAAAGAAAAAAAAGAACTCGGATTACCTAGAATCCGAATTTCAAAGTAAATAACTTAACAGGCTTCCGAGTCAAATTTGTATAGATTTACTATTTTTTTTTTTCGAAATTATTTGACTGAGTCGATTTTCATCTTTAAAAGAAAATTCAGTAGAGGTTGAGTTAAAATTTGAGCTCAGAATTTTAAAGTTCAATTTGAATATTTTTAAAATATAAAATATTATTATTTAAATTATTTTAAAATAAAAAATTTGAATTTTTTTATTAATCAAAATTTTCATACATAAATTAAAAATGATATATTTTTTAATTATTTTAAATCGAATCAAACCAAACCATTTGTTCACCCTTAATTTTAATTTGGTCAAGTCAAATTTTTAAAAGGGATAAAAATAAATAAGTATCATGTGACTTGTATTTTAGCATTGAAACCTTATAATTTTTTTTTTTTTGTAATACTTCAGTACCCGTAATTTCATATTAAGTGACAAAATTTATTACAATTAACTTGTGATTTCTTTCTTTTTTAGCATCTAAAAATTTAGTTTTTAACTTTATTTAAGTTCTTATAATTTTAACATGAATTTATTAATAGTGTCATTATCTATAGTGTTCAAAATCCTTTTTAAAATAAAAAAAATATATATATTTTTATTTTTAATTTATTATTATTACTATTTAAAACTTTCATAAATAAACTTATTTTTCTCTATCAAATTATATTAAAATTTTAATTATTAAATATTTGAGAAGAAAAAAATTACAAATTGTAGCAAATTTTTTATCTAAGTATTAAAAATTTTAAACAATAAAGTGTATAGATCACAACAAAAAAATTTACAGAAATCTAATACTAAAATATTTAAGCATAGAGTAATTATTACAATTTATCCTTTTTTTTTAAAATAGGAAACGAAGCATAAGCCTAACACAACTACACAAATATTAAGCAATAATGGCTGGGTGAAATGTATAGGAGAGTATCGAAAATTAAATTTATTTTAATTCGGTTATTAAACTTTAATTTGTATCTTTTTAGATATTAAATTTTTATTTAGTTTTATAATTGTCGCTTTAAAAATTTGTTGATATCTGAACAATTTAAAATTACTATTTTAATAAGTAATTAATGATATTTTTTTACAAATAAATCTATATTTCTAAACTTTTATAGAAATTAAGGAAAAGTTTAGAAATCTTTTGGATTCTATCTAATAAGAGTAAATTCATTTTAGAAAACCGTTGTACTGGGATTGGTAAACTTTATGTGATACTGCTGAAATAAAATATGCATCTCCTACACCAAATGCCTTGTTTTCTTAGTTGCTTGCTCATGTTTTGATACGCAGGCTGAGCTAGAAGAGGAAGACCACATTTCAGATGAAGATGAAGAGAGGACAGCTTCCGAATACAGAAACATCATTGCCATTCACGCAGGAAAGCCAAAAGGTCCCTCAGAAAACTGGTTAGGTATTGATCCAAACAAAGTTAGACGTGTCAGTTTGAGTGAGCAAGAACTTGAACATATTGTAAGTACTCAGGGAGAAGAACTTATCAGGTGATTATGATCAGATTCTGCCTTCACTTCAGTACGCATAAAGTTTGCTATTTTGTTTTCAACCATTTCAATGCATTTCACAAGGATTTTAATGATTCATTTCTGAGGCTAGCCATGCATCCTTATGAATTTGTGTTTGTAATGATAATAACTGCCAATTTTCTCTATTTATCTGAAATAATTGCAAAAAATATGCTTCCTACTTTAGGTTTACTCGGCGAAATTTCCTGAGGGTGTACCCCAAAGGGATTCGAGTTGATTCTTCGAATTACAATCCCTTTGTTGGGTGGATGCATGGAGCTCAAATGGTTGCATTTAATATGCAGGTTAATCTTCTTCTTGATCCTTGAAGTGTCTGAATCAGTATTAGTATAAAATTTCTGTCTTCTGATACTAAATGGCAGTGCATCTCCCTCCAAAAAGAGAAAAGAACAAGTAAATATGTTACTCTAGGCCTTTTTCCGTTATGTTTCTCCCATTAAACTCTCTAGCAGACATAAGACATAAGATGGTCATGTTTCATACAATTGAATAGAATCCTAGATGGCTGCTCAGGACAAAGAACTACAACTTAAATCGAATAGAGTCACATTTCAGATGTTATGTCCACTAATAAAAAAAAGTAAATTCATTTTAAGTAGTATCATGGTTTAAGAGAAGGTAAATTTTTAATTTTTTTTTTTTTAATTTTGGATTAACTTGATAAGATAAAGAGATTTGGAGTTTAAAATGGTTTTGAAGAAAATTTTGAAGGATTTCAAATTTTTGACAATACACTTTTAAAATAAAATTTGAAGTTAAATTAAATAAAAAAACAAATTGAAATCTAGTCTGCAGATAATAGCTAATCCCATCTTATCATTGGCTGAACCAAGCGAGAGCCCCAAAAAAAGGTTGCTCGAATCTGTGACATCCAATCTTCAACTCCTTCGCATTATTAGCCATAAAAGCCGCCAAATAATTAGCTTCCCCATAGACATGCACGTTCCGAACTTTCCATGCACGCTGGATCAGATTATGATCGACTGTACCAGGTGAGAATGCCCATGAAACACTGCCGTTGACAATGTGAGGAGCTCAAGCGCCCAGATGCCAGAGGACACGCATCATAAAAATAATAATTATCTGTCTTTTTTTACATTTCCTTTCAGCCACAACGAGTAATTTTTTTTTTTTATTAGTGACAGATTTGCTGATATTATAAATACATATAAAATATATTAATAGTTATAATTAATTAAATTTTAATTTAACTATCTTAATTTTAGTTGTATAAATATAACTGTACGTTTATACTGTAGAATGACTCTAATTAATTTTGTTATAGTGTAAACATTTGTATATATACAAATGAAATTATAATAATTAAATTAATTTTTATTTAATTATAATTATTGATTATCTTAATATATCAATACCTGTAAAATATATCAATGACTATAATTAATTAAATTTTAATTTAACGGTTTTAATTCTAGTTGTATAAATACAACTATTTGTACTGTATAATGACTCAAAATTTATTTTCACGTGATTATGTTTACAAGATGGACTACTAAAGTTGGAAAATTTGAGATTCCACCCCTTATACTTTTTTTTATATACATTGAATTTCAACATTTTTATTTTTAAGTTTCTATAATTTTTTTTTTTTTATCAATCTAATAGTTTTAAATATCATTTGTTTTGTGATTAAGTTTTAAATTTCAATAGCTATAATTAAATGACTTAATTTAATAATTTTTAATTTTATTTATATAAATACACATGATTGGAAAAGAACTCCTTTTTATGATATAGTTCAAATCTCATCCATTTGTTTTATATCAAAAAAATTGTAGCCGTTGAGTTTTGACTTACTGATAACTAAATGTATAGT
>CATIWO010456693.1:0-23136 GCA_949673435.1 Macaranga tanarius
GATTAAACTAATGAACCTACAGTTTAAACTAAAGTTTAAATCACAGATTCAAACGAAAAGTAATCAAATATCACAACAAAAGAAATTTTACCTGAAATCGTTAAATCCATTTCAAACCCCAGACATCAAAAGAAAAGATGACAAGATGAAATTTCTAAACGCCCAAAGAAAACACATTAAAATCTCTAAAGAAAAACATGAAAAGAAAACGCTCTCAAAGATGAATCTCTCAAAGAAGAAAAAAATCTCTCAAATAACAAAAAAAATCTCTCAAACAAGAAAACGAGACCGATGAGCAAAGGAAACAAGAGAAGAAAACGGAAAAATAAAGTTAACAGCGTCAACTTTAAAATCCAATCTGTCTTTTAATTCACACATGTGAAACGGACCTGGTCCATAATGCAATATGGACAGGGGTCCATAATATAATTTGCCCTTTCCTATAGCGTTGGCTATATTTTAACCTCAGACCTAGGAGAATATGCACTATGAGCTCCACGGCCTTATAGTATCCATAGAGCTCTTTCTCTATTGGAGACACCAAATTCCTCTTTCCTTGAACTCGATGCTCGTCACCTAACTTTTCCATTAGGGAGCTCACTTAAAGTCGTATCATTGAGCTTACACTGAAAGTATTCCCTTAAAGAGCATAAGGAGCACCTTAAAAGTTGTTAGGAAGAGACATCATTATGTTCCACCCATTACACCCTTATAAATATAAATATAATATTTATTCATATTTACCACAGTGCCCATCAATATAATTTTCATTTAAATCTTTATGGTCATTCCATATCTCTAGGGATGCTTCATCTTTCGGGGCTCCTTTAGCATCCCATTACACAAACCAGCAATTCCCAACTTAAAAATTTCTAAATTAATCGTCGTAAGACTTTATTTCAAACTCATATTCATAATAATATCCTTTAAGACAATTATAATGACCGTCTGATTTCATAGTGATCACCAAGTGATGTAAATTAATAGTACTCTACAACAGCTAAAATTAGGATAGAAATATGATGGTGAAAAAAAAAAGGAACTATAACGATTGTTACACAATGGAATGACAATAACTCTTTACCTTTTATCAAGCCATACTATGTTACATATGAACAAGTTGTGCAACAAAAGGTATATTATGTTTCATTCCACTTGCAGCAACCTATGGGGCCATAGTAGTTTGTTTGTTGGATCTATAATGCTGGTCTCAAAATTGAATACATATTGCAAAAGCTCTATCTCGCCTTAGACAAATGAATAGCTTCTTGGTCAACACTCGAATCTTCGGCCCAAAGATATTGGCAAGACATGAGTGAGAATTCTTGGTTCCTGGCATCCTCCAGCCTCTCCCACTCTGCCCATCTCTCGGTTAGACCAACTCCTTGAAGCAGCTTAACCACTTCTGCCATTCTGGGACGGCGTTCAGGTGCGCTCTGGGTGCAGAGCAGTGCAACCTTAACCAAAGTCTCAACTTCTTTGTAGTCATAACAAGTCTTCAAGTTTCCATCTACAAAGTCATCCAGTCTATTTTCTCTCAGTAACTTTTTGGCCTGTGGAAGTTATATTTACATCATTTACCAAAAAATATATATGTATATATGTAAATATATATATGACTTTTTAGAATCAACACAACTTTGTACAGGGCCCTGTCTTACATGATCAAGCAGCAGAACATCCTCTTCTTCTTCAAGCCGTGAAAGATCAATTGCACGCTTACCATTTACCAGTTCAAGAAGAGTTATACCATATCCAAAAACATCGGTCTTTTCTGAAGATTTTCCGGTGGACAAATATTCTGGAGCAATGTGACCCATAGTACCACGCACCTGAGTGGTAATATGAGTCAATTTTGTATCAATTGGCCTTGCTAGCCCAAAATCTCCAAGAACAGCTTCAAAATTGTCATCCAGTAGGATGTTAGCAGCCTTCAAGTCACGATGTATAATCTTGGGATTGCAATACTCATGTAGATACTCCAAGCCATGAGCTGCACCAAAGGCCACGCGTCTCCTTGTTTGCCAATCCAAACATTTTTCTCCTGGTTTTAATTCTATGATAAAATAACAAGAAAATATAAATAGTGAGCTAGAGCATTCTTTGCAGAATCGTACTGTTAATTCACAAAATGAAGAGAGACATAAGGGATGATCAACTCCGGCAAGTAGCTCCACCTTAGCAAAAAATATCAGATTATATTTAATAGGCTATCAGAAGAAATATGCTTCCCTTAAAAAGTTCAATGGTTAACAGAATCTAGTTTGGAAGCCAGAGGTAAAATTGAGACTCATAGTGAGAAGAGAAAACATAAATTTGGAGGAAAAAAAAAACTCTTGAATTCAAGTTGTTTTCTTTTTTCTTATCATTAAAATATTCTAGATAAATATGCTGATCCAAGGAATCAATTACCTCTCAGGTGATATGCAACACTGAGATTTTGCATGTATGGATAAACAAGGATTCTCTCAGATGAAGTCGTGCAAAAGCCAATCAAGCGTAGAAGATTCCTATGAACTGCAACACTAATAATTTGAACTTCTCTGTGGAACGCAGGCTCTCCTCCAGGACTGTGACAATCTGAAAGACGTTTTATGGCAACTTTTGTGTTGTCTGAAAGGACACCTTTGTAAACTTTTCCAAAACCTCCCTGTCCAATTATGTTGTTCTCACTGAAATTGTCCGTAGCAAGTTGGAGTTCACGCCAAGAAAATCTTGTAAGCTGCCCCAAGGAAATTTTGCGGTCGTCTTCACCTAAAATTGTACTTAAAAAAATTAATCAGGATGCAAAATTTACAGAAGTAGTCTGGTCAATCAATCTCTTCATCATGATGCAGTGCCCACAGTATATTTATAATTAAGATATTACGTTTATTTCTGTAGTGTATCTATGTGTATATTTATGAGATACTAACATTGCCATTCAAAGACAATGAACATAGTTGTCAAATTTGAATTTCAAATTTCTACAAGTTAAGAATAAGAATCACATGAATTGCAAGATTCTACAAATTCTCAAAATCAAATTGCAAAAGCTACATACATCTCAATCACAGAAAATACAGTGATGTGAAATGTTTTAATAGTTATCAAATGAGTGGCAGTTAGAAAGGAAGTAATAAAGCAAGAAACGCAAAGCAATGTTCCAATATGACCTATTCTTATATTCCAAATTTTTGTATAGCAAATATAGATATAGATGAATACAATAACAGAAAGCAATGTAGAAATGACATATAGCTCTTGTTTAGATGAAAACATTTTTTGTTTTTATTTTCCACTTCCTCTCCATTTCTCAGTTTCCTGATTTTTTATCTTCAAATTTGAAAATTGAAAACCTGCAAATCATGTTTCGTTTTCTAACCTTTTCAATATCCCATTTGTATTTTTCAATTGTAAGATACATTATTGCGTATTTCTTTATTGAAAATCACTATTATACTGAAAAGACAATTTTTGTAATATGATATGCAAATGTTTGATAATCTAATCACTTATATTTTCACTCCTGATCTAAAGATAAATTCGAACTCTAACAATTACTGTATAACTACTTAGCCTAACACTTTAAAATTAAAAGTCAATTTTACACATTAATAAAGGATTGACTAAGAAAGATGTATGAAAATAGTATTCATTTAGGTTTGATCCTTACTTTTATTTGATTTTTTTTTTTAAATGCTAATCAGATGTTTCAATTTTAAAAAAAAAATTCTCCAAAAAGATATTAGTAATTTCAAATTACAAAACCAACCCTTCCAAGGAAACTGAAAAAGAAAGTTTAAAAATGATGACATAATTTGAAATATGCACTGGGGTCAAAGCTTGGAAACCCGCGTGCTCCACACAAAAACATTTTGTTAATGAAACCTTAAAAAACAAGTCAAACTTTTCCTTAAGGTTACATAAACTTGAAATATTTTGGGAAGCTGAGTTCTAATTTTCCAAATGTAAATGTTTTGCAATCAAACACCACGTTCCAATTTTCAGTTTTCTACGTATATAATTTTATGGAAAATAATTCAATAGAAGTTTCAAAAAAATTACTGTTTCCAAATACAACTAGGTATTTCCTTTCCACAGTTATTTTAAACTATAAAATAAAACTCTAGTTGCCATAAGTTGAGTAGCCAAGTGGTATAACTCCCTCTAAGGCATTAATAGGTCAAGGAATCAATTCTTACCTCCCCTTCCCAAGTTCAGAAAAAATAATAATAAAACTCTATTTTCCATGACTTGCAGTGTGTGCATTATGCAACAAAAAGTCCAAGTTTCTTGGCACATGTGATCTCTAAAATAACAAGAAAACCAAAACAGAGCTTAATATCAAATTCAGTAATCCAGTTTCTGTTTGGAGTGAGAATAAAGACTATAGTAATAGAAGACAATCAACTTTAGCAAACATTCATCTCCAAAACCCACTAATCACACATCAATGATGTACCAAGTTTAATGCAACATTTCAATGTTATCTGCCAAGAAAATTGTAAGGGAATAACACAAAACTAATTAACTTTATGAAAACTCAATTTATATGAATTATATACCACTTAAACTCCCTATGCCATTTAGATGTGGGATTCATTTACATCTCCAACATTAATGTTTGATGAATGGATGGATGAGATTAATTCACTTTAACTGGTTACATGACAAAATTAATGTATTTAAGTGATTAAATTTGAAGTTTTTGCTAGAATTGAAATTTTTTGTAAAAGTTAATGTTTTATTTTGTCATTAAGCCTTTAGTATCATCAACGTCAAAGATCTAGAGTTAAAAAAAAATATATATATATATATATAATCAACATTTATGACCACTATGGATGAATGTCTTCCTTGCAATACTATGATAGATCCAACTGAAGAAGGGATGAAAATTTACCAGCAACATCAACAAAGACGTCATCTTTGAATCTGCACAATCGATGGTATAGATACACGAAACCAAGGACCAAAAGTATGAAAGCACCACAGCTTACAGCAATTACAATGATCCTAAGTCTCGATTTGTTGGTTGAAACTGCATAACATCTCAATCGTAAGCTCCATCATAGGCATCACATCAAGTAAAAAGTACACAGCATTGCAACAATTTAACAAATAAACCTGGAGAGGGAGATGTTGAGATACAAGATTCTTCCAACTTGGAGCCACAAGTTAGACCTGTTGCTGTGAAACTGAAATAGCAAAACATTCAATATCAAGGAGACTAGTACACCAGCATATTTAGAAATACAAATATAAATGCACTAATTCTGATCTATGAAGGCAAACATAATAATCAGTCACACATACATGGATGTTTGTCAACAGTTTCAGAAGGCATTGGCAAGGCACCATGAGGTAACCAATCTTCCATTTCCCTTTCATTAAAATCAAAATAGAATGGAACCATTCTCTAAAGTGTATTTCATTAAGTTTATGCTGCACAATATGAAGGAAATGGGTGCTTGTTGAAGATAAAGTGGGTAGAGTAGAGGCTAAAGGACTGTAAAGACATGGACTAAGGATGATTCCTGCCATAGAAGAAGACTGGGCAGTGCTTACCATAGTGAACCAACTTGGTTCGAGAAAAGAAAAAATATACCAGAGGAAAAGAAAAATTCAGGCCAGTTACGGAGCAGATTTTGATATCATGAAACAATGGTTTCTGTAGAAGAATTTTCTTGTATCTTATTTGATCAAATATGCATTACACCATATAGATATGAGGGTCATTAAGATCCCTTTATTCTAGAAATTCACAAAAGGGAACTATCAGACACAGAATAGAAAGAAATACAAAACATAAAACAGAATAAAGGGTGGAATGGGCTCAAGCTCTCTACCATAGTTGCTTCCCATAAAATTATACATATATAATTTGTATAGTATAATATATAAAAGTCTACATATTAAAAATGGGAAATTGAGCCAAGCTGGAATGTATTCAACCTCATTACTTATGCCTCAGCCCAGCTTTTTTCTAGCCAGGCCAGTAAGTTACCTGAGCCTTTGATAAGGTCTACCTATAACTGATGAGTGAGAAAAGCAGGACTGGATAAATATATGTGTATGCATAAAAGATGTAACCAGACACTTTGTAGAAGTTTCTTAGGGTTAATCCAAGTTTCTCTTGGAGAATTCTCTCAAAATGCAGAATGCTGTTGCATTGTTACCTCTAATTGAGGGAACCCTAGTAGTAAATTCTAGGGTTATTGATCTTTGCTACTTTCCACTAAATGCTTCTAGTGCTTGCAAATTTATTGTTACAGAAAAGTATATCAATTAATTAAAAGAAGACCAAGATTGGTATTACAAGAAAGTAAAAAGAAGGCTAATGAAAAGCTAAAGAGATACATTGTCAAACAAAGAAAAAGGGACAACTATTTACAAAACTCACTTGAACTCTGGAACTGAAAATAGACGAATTGGTATCCGTCCAGTTAAATTGTTTGATGAAATATCCCTGTTAAGTAAAGAGAACGAAAAGTAATTTGAACAGTCAGCTAGTGCACAAGAGCAAAGGTGAACAAGAAATAGAAATTAATTCGAAGCTCCCACAATTAGATGCTTCAAATAGATGTTCCCTTAGGACCTTTCTATTTTCTTTCTTTTTTGACAGTCTTGTAGTTGAAATGTGCTTTTACAACGGCCTATTAGATCCTGTAATATTTTTACCTGAACTAGAATTTAAATGTGCTTTGGACATAACAATCAAGTACAATTGAAAAAACTTAATTACATTAATTCAGTGAATGCAGAAAAATAGATAGAACAAACATTCTTCATTACAGGATTCATATTTCAGTTATGACGTTGCCCAGACAAATACAACTGCTCAAGCACCATCTTAAGCTAATTATATGCAATTCCCCAAGACAATCTCATACACAACATCCTGGGAACCACACAAAAATTCCAAAACAAAAGCCATATGAGACCTTATATAATTCTTAAGCAGAAGGAATAACAAAAATGTCCAGCATGATAAAGAATAAACAAGTGATGAATTTATGGCATAAGGAAATTTCAAGCAAATAATGTTCCTCATCCATATAAAAAGAATAACTAAATTGAACTCTTCAATAATCATAAATTGCATACTTACAAATGCTTTAAGTTAAACAGCCTGCCCCAAGTGATAGGTATAGAACTATTGAATTTATTATTAGCAAGGTTCAGATTTTCTAGGTATACCAAGTTGCCAAGATAATCAGGCAATGGCCCTGATAAATTATTGTTCTGCAGTTCCCTGGAGTGAAATAATTTTTAAGAATATCATCACAACTCAGCACTATACATGCCTTATGAAAAACAATGAGAATAAATGGTGTCAATAGCATACTTAAAGAACATTCAAAGATAAAGTTATATAGAAAAGACAGCAGATAGGATTTATGCTTCATCGTTCCAACAAGCCCCTTTCTTATTGTTTGCAAAATAGTTTTTATGATTTGACATGGATTAAAACTTAAAAAATACTAAAAAAAAAAAAGATAAGGAAGAACTACAAGAAGCAACATTGATAACAAACATGACTGTTCATCCAAGTTTACTAGCACTTATAAATTTTATCCACTAATTTGCAATTGAAGCAATTCTGTGGATATTGGTTGTGCAAAATTATCTATGGATTATGCCATGTTTGCGTTGTAAAATAGGAGAAAGTGCTAGGCTGCTAGCTAAACCTGTGGATGATAAAGGGGCAAGGAGACATTTCAGCATATAAATTCATGTTGACTTCTTCTGTACCTCTCAACTCAAGACTATAAGCCATCTCTCAGAGTTCATTCCTAAACCCTCTCTTTCTCTCTTTTCACTTAAAATATGTAGCAAAAAATTCATCTTTTAGAGCTCCTTAATTCCTAAACCCTCTCTTACTCTCTTTCACTTAAAATATTTAGCAGTAAATTCCCTTCTTTTAAAAAAAAAAATTTGCAAGCTTGAACCCCTTTGTTTAGTTCATACCATGATTAATTTAACTTTCCATTTTTCCTCAGTAAAAATCTAGACCTCAACATAGTAAAATGAATGTTGTTAAAAAAAAAAACATAGTAAAATGAATATTTGGTAAGTAAAATGCATATATGGGCACAAAAGCCCAATATCCAACTAAAGCCCTATAGAAGTGCATAGTTTCAATAATTTTATATTTTCCTCCCATTGTAAGAAGTGATGAGAGCATTCCTTGACCATACTATGTCCTTGCTCTTCAACCACTTCTTTTTCCAACATTTGCATTGATACTATCTAATTGAATCTTCTTATGATTTTCCCGATTCAAGCTTGAACCATAACAAGGTCCTTTTATACTACTATTTCTAAAACCGGTTTCATGTTCTGTAAATTTTGGTCCATCATGATCATGCATACAGTGCAATTTTATCCATCAAGGATGTCAACTTACAAGCTAACCAAGAACTTCAATTTGATGATTGCAGGTGAAAGAGTTCCTGAAAATCCCTTTGAAGCCAAGCTCCTGCAAGTTAGTACATTCACAGAGTAAATGTACTGTAAAATGATAAATGAAAGCACTAATGAAAAGACTTAACCAAAAGCAAAAAAATCTAGAATGATAAACATCCATTGCATTCTCTATATAATAACAGAAGAAGCTTCCCAACAACTGCACTTACAGAGATATGACATTTCCATTTCTGCAAGTGATATGAGACCAACTATAGCAGGGGCTAACCAAAAAATAATTCCAATCTCCTATTTGGTGATTGGAATCATTGAGCGCAATTAGAAGCTCAATCAAAGCTTCACCTACACATTAGTGAAAGTTAAAAGTTAAGAACAAAAAGGAATCATATTATATAAACGTCCCATTTCAAACACCATGCCAATGTAGACAACGGTATTCCACTGATAGGTATTTACATTTTTCTTTCCTAGCCTTGGTGCCAAATCAGGAGAGAAATGTGCAGAAGAAAAAAATATATATATCGTAATCACAAATAAAAATAGGAATACAAGGCAATAGAAAATTTTTAATATTGAAGATATATCTTGTAGGAACTATACCTATTGTTAAGTTATTGCAAAGTGTACATATATATATCCTACATCACCGGGAATTAAGGCTGTCTTCATTTTCTTCAATTCAAAGATGATAAGAATGACCAGATCTTAGAAAGCTACTTGCAGGAATCAGGTTTACCATACAGGTTACATTTCGTCACATAGAACACATAGTGACACAACAGCCTGCCCTTGCCTAGACTCTAGAATTGGAGAATTGCTTAAATAAGTTTTCCACAACTATGTATAAATTAGAAAAATCTGAAAAACAATTTTCAAGTTTTCTATTTGAAAAAATTTCACCACTAAATATTAGACTCCATTTTCCATAATTTTCTAACAAATGGACAAAATTTTTCACAATTAAACAACTGGGTAAATTATATAAATGGTTACCAAGCTTTATACTTTAATACAACTCGGTTCTAAAATTTTAACATATTCTTTTTAATTATCCAATTTTAGCTTACGCTTCACAGGGAAATACCTTAACATTTTCTGACTAAATTTGACTACGTGTCTATCAGAATGACCATGTCACATATCACATTTTCATCTCACTTAACTTGTCATTGGTCCTAATCATCCTAAAATATACTAGATGACAAACTCTACTAGATGAAAACATAGCATAAAACTTAACCATTTTGGTTACCAACTTATTAGATTTCATCAAAAAATATTAAGGTACGTCACTGTAAACGTAAACTAAAGTTGTATGATTAAAAAGAATCAAATTATAAAGTTTTGGAATCATATTCTAACAAAGTAGAAAGTTTGATGCCATTCATGCAATTCACCCCTAAACAACCTTAGCATTTTCAAAATCATCTTCACTTCAAAATCTTGAGAAACATATCAAAATAGAAGTAAGTTTATTCTAAGAAAAACAACCTTTTTTAGAAAGAGGAACAAGAATGACATTTGTTCAAGGAACTCAATTATTAATATTTCTTTATGGTTAGGACACATTAATTCATATTAGTTACCTTTCAATCAATAAGCACTTCCAAAACCATGAAAATATACAATTCTTTTTTTCACCATGACAAAAAAATTATATCAATTCAACTAATAATGCTACATGAATAACTTTTACCCCCAAGGACACAACTCCCCTTGTCCCCAATCTCTTTCCCCACCATGTGTAGAAAAATAAAAATAAAGAAAAAGAAAAAACAAATCAAATTGTTAAAATAACATTCAAGATAAAAATACTAGTAATAGTAACCACACAAATTTTCCAATTTTCTCAATCTTAAATAAGGTGGTTGAGGCAATAGAATCAACGAAAATCTTTTATAAGCATAAAATATTTGCTAGTCAATCATGATGTAAGAATTTAAAAAATGCATTACCATCAAAAGCATTTAAAAATAAGGACATAAAGTTGATTCAAATTTTGACCAATAAGAGCAATGTGTAGATACTAGATAATAGCAAACCTTCTAGGTCTGGCTCATTGGAGGGATAACCAATGCTCAGAAAATTGAATAGTAGGAAACAGATGATGACTAGCTTGAGGGGATGCCAAATGGAATAAGTTTCAAACATAAAACTCTCTTTCATCTCCAAGAAATGTATATGCTCACCAGCAAACATCTTGCTGCCACTTGGATTCTCTAAGGAAAAGGAATATCATGTTTACACAAAGATATTAAAAGTAAAAAATCAGCTGTTTTCTAGCTAAAACGCACATACTGTTAAAAATTAATAATGTTGAAACAATTAAAACTGACAGCTACGGCATAATGGAAACATCATGCAGGCATCACTAAAAGATATATTAAGTGGTATTTTATTAAAGATTTAAGAGCAGGAAGGCCAGCAATTGCCATTTAAGGATATGAACACCCAAAGAAAACAACAAAATATACCACACATAAATGAGCATGTTTTGTTCCACTCTAAAATCCAGAACAAGGCAAAAGAAGTGAAACTGATGGAATGCTTCGTTTCAAAGACTAAAAGGGCTTGTCAAAACCAAATAAATAAATAAAATAGAAATCCATTATTTACATCCATATAATTCAATAGTTTGATTTATCTCCTTTCCTAAATATGATTAGCCACAAACCAAACAGAATTTCGCAACATGCAACTTCCATTCCATGCTGCAAACACTCTCAAATCTAGTATCAAATTGTAACTACAAAGACACAAATACAAACAGAGTTATATACAATACCAAAAGTTAGAGGAATCACGTAGCATAGATTAGCTTTCAAAACTCTGAATAAGCTGCTAATTCAAATAACATGGTGAAAAAGACACAAAAAACAATATAAGGACTATAAATAAATGGCATATGCAAGTTCAAAGCAAAGAAAAAACAAACGAAAAAAAACTGATGAAAGCATACCTGCTTCCGTTCCAGCCATGGCCATTGCAAATGCAACACACCATGAATCAGAAGGAAAAAGAAGAAGAGGGAGTTGAAAATTGTGATAATGATGAGCATAAGAAATAGATTAAACATTAGTGCAGGGGACCCACAAAGCAACTGAGAAGAGGGAAACAAAAAAAAAAAGGAATCAAAAGTAAAGAAAAGAGAAATTCTGGAAAAGCCAATAGAGGAGAAGAAGAGAGACTTTGCAAGTGTCACTGGTGGGATAAGAATGAGAATCCCACTAAAAATGGGTCTTTATCTTCTTTTCTATTTGGGTTTCCAATTTTCATTAAAATAATATTCATTTTTCTATTATTTTTATCAAAAGTGCAGAAGCAGATGCTGCCATGAGATAGGTGACAGTTGAAGCAATGGTGCATTTGGTTCAACTCGCGCTTTCGCTCCTTTGGGTTTTGATTTGATTTGCGTATTTGTATTGTATTCCTTTTCCTTCTATTATGATGCCCCTTCCACCGTACAAGATAAGACACTTGTAATTTTACAAGTATAACATGGTGACATGCAATTGATGGAGCATATTGCTACGCTAGTGGCTGACACTTGATGTTGGCTTTGTTTCGATTCCACGCACAGGTGGGGCCACTCTACCCTCCTGGATCAACATTTTACATCTCCGAACCTCTTCACCCTCTTTCAACATCAACGGCTGGTTTTGTTGTGTTGCTGCTGTTGATATTTGTCAAAAGCCTCTTTTGTTTGATACTAACAAATTGGAACAACCTTTCTTTAGGGGGAAAAAAAAAGGGGGAAAGATTAAAAGGCCAAATTACATAAATAGTGTGAACCTTTTAATTTACAGTTTTATCTTGTTCTTTAAAATTTTATTTTGTTTAATTAAATGTCTCAATTGTGAAAAAATTTTAAAAATAGAGTTTTGGGATAATGACATTTTTAGAACTATAAACTATACCGATTTCATTGTTAAGTTTTAAAAGAACATTTCTTATTAATCGAGTTCTAATTGTTTTTAAATATATCACCCTTAGATCTAGTCTGTTATCTTGGATGGAATTGCTGATGAGGCTGAAACGACGCCGTTTTAATTGTTGACATGGCTGCCACATCATCATCATCGTCCTCGTCATTGTCATCATCGTCATCGTCCTTGTCCTAGTCCTCGTCATTGTCATTGTCATCGTCATCATCACCATCTTCTTCTTCTAGAGCAAAATCAAATTATGCAAGCAAAATCCATAAAAATTAAAACAATTCAATACCACGAATCACAAACCCAGAAACTTCAATCAAAGTATCAAAATAAATCATGAACAACAATAATTACAACATAGGCAAAAATCGAAGAACCCGGATTCAAGATTGGTTGAGAAAAGTTCTTTCTTTATACTATATACCAAAAATTGAAAAACACAGATGCAAAAACTCAAACAATAGCAGTAACAAGCATCCAAAACAAATTGTGAATAGTATAAACAAATTCAAAACAAACTAAAATTATAGCAGAAACAAACCAAAACAAATTAAAGTTACAACGGAAATAAACCAAAACAAATAAAAAATCAAAGAACCAATACCCAATATTTCTTTCTATTCTTTTTTTTTCCTCTTTTTTTATTGATTGCTTTGGGCCATTGAGAAAGGGAAAGAGAGCATAAGTGGCTAAAGCAAATAATGTTTTGATTTCGAGGAAATGACCATTAATGGAGAATTTAAGGGAGTAGATTTTAATTGGGTTCAATTAATAAGGCCATATTTGGTTGATAGATTAGGATAGGTGGTGGCAAGGATTTGATTGATATAGTTTTGGTTATGGAAGAAGATTGATTTTTACATAAGAACTCACAATTTTGTTAGCATTTTTTTCTGGAAAAATAAATAATTTAAGTTTAGTTAATATATAGAGAGAGAAGAAGAATAATGATGAGAAGATGATGATGACAATGATGACGATGATAATGACGAGGATGATGATCACAATGATGTGGCAGACATGTCAACAATCAAAACAGCGTCTTTTCAGCCTTGTCAGTAATTTTCGTCCAAGATAACATATTAGGCCTCACGGGAATTGTGATATATAATTTAAAACCAATTAGGACTTGATTGATAAGAAATTTTCTTTCATGACTTAATTGTGAAATTGATATAACTTATAGTCCTAAAAATGTCATTATCCCTAGAGTTTTTAACAGGTTTTGGGTAAATTATATAAATAATCACTTAAGTTTACCCTTTATTTCAAATTGGTTACTTTGATTTTTATCATTTCAGTTACTTAATTTCTATTTATGTTTCAAATTAATACTTCAACAATTTTAAGTCCTTCAAATTTTAAATAGAAACTTTTTAATTCTCAACACTTTCAAGTTTTCAATTCAGTATGAAATTACAAAGAATTTAAAATTCATATTCTCTTCAACTCTGATACCACTCTGTATATTACAATTTTAATTTTAATATATAATAATGTTTTAATATATAATAATATAGAATGTTTAAATATATATATATATATATATATATATATATATATATATATATATGCATGGCCAATTGTTCTAAAAATTCCAAACATTTTTGACTTGTTACAATTTTAGCCTACTTTTAAAATCTTGGCAAAAATAGCTAGATTTAAAAAAGTTAAAAGTACTTATAGCCCAAAATTAACTTTGGTCAAAATTGAGTGCGGATGTGTCGACGTAGCATCCTAGGTGGCACTACTGATGTGGGACCAACTGCCACATTAACTAAATATTTGCATAAAAAAATCAAATATTTTTGATTTTGTAGCAAATTTGTCTTAAATTTTTAATTTTAACATTGATATCTTAATTTTTCTAAATATATTAAATTTTATTATTAAATATGTAATATTTAGTAGTTAACTATAATACTTAAATTATCAATTATTTTTATAACTTATAAAAATTTTAAAATATATGTCATACAGTTAACACTAAAATACATTAATCTAATTACTAAATTTTTAATTATTGAATTATTTCAAAATAAATAATATTTACATAATAACTAAAATATTATTAAAATTAAAAATATATTAATACATGTGTTAAAACTTTTATTAGTATTATATTATTTATTAAATTTTTTTAATATATGTATTAATGCATTTTAACTTTTTATACATATATGAACATATATTTAATTTTACTAATATTTATGGTTATTAACTTCATTGATGTATTTTAGTATTAAATAAATAATATTTAAATATTTATTTATTTAAATATAAAATTTTTAATGTTTATTATTTATTAAATGTATGACATATGTTTTAAAATTTTTATAAATTATAAAAATAATTGATAATTTAAGTAATATAGTTAACTACTAAATATTGCGTACATATTATTAATAAAGTGTAACATATTTAGAAAAATTAAGATATTTATGCTAAAATTAAAAATTTGGGCTAAATTTACTACAAATTGAAAATGTTTTAGTTTTTTTATGCAAATATTTAGTAAATGTAGCAGTACGCCTTATATCAGTAGTACTACCTAGGAAGCCATATCAATACTTCCAAACTCAATTTTGACCAAAGTCAATTTTGGCTTATAATTGCTACCAATGTTTTAAATCTAGTCATTTTTGCCTAAATTTTAAAATTGGCCTAAAATCACAACAAGTTAAAAAGATTTGGATTTTTTAGAGCAATAGGCCTATTTAAATATTAAATGGTTGATATTTTATGTAATATATATATATATATATATAACACAAAATATCAACCATTGATTATAATACATCTAATGGTTGAAATATATAATTAATTTTATTAAAAGCTACTTTATTAAAAATTTATATTCTTGCTTCCATTAATTATTTTTTTAATCTAAATTACATTGCATTAATTAGTTATTTTCTATCTAAAACACTTTCCATCAAAATATTATGGTTTTATACAAAAATTAACATCAATTCTGAATATTTTACCTTTATTAACGAAAAAAAGTAATATAATACTATACATGATTAAAAAGGTTTGACAAAATAATTAGTAAATTAAATATATTTTTTTTATTTTGAAAATTATGCAAAGAAAAAAGTGATAAAGATTTTTAACCATTGTGATAATATTTATTACTTTCTCATATTGTTAATATTTTGGAATTCATTGTATCTAATATTTATAATTCAAACTCTGCTTTCATTAAAAAATTATAATTATTTTTGATTTTTTATTTCTCAAATATATTTTTCAATAAATATTTTAATATTTGTGTATATATATGTATAATTAGTTTTAATTTTATTCATGTTATGTATTTAAATTTAAAATAGGAAAGAAACAATTAATGAAAGTAAGAATATATATTTATTAATAAGGTAATTTTTAATAAAAGTAACTATATATTTACACTTTTAGATGTTTTATTGTTGACGTTAGCAGATCAACTCGGCACCGAATGCGTTCACTATTTCTTTTTTCTTGTTACAAGAAAATAGAGGGATAGGAGGGGAATACTCGAAGAGCCCAAGGATGTCTAAAAAGTACTTACAACCTTAAAACCTATCTAGGATAAAAGAGGAGTCGCTACTTGATATCACTCGAGAAATTTATCCAATTAAGGACTAAGCAAACTCGGTCCCTCACTTGAAACCAAATCCGCCCATGGATAAGACATTTAAGTTTCGATATGATGTCAACAGGAGCAGGCTCATATAATATGAGGCATCTCTATACCATCTAGATGCTGAGCATTACCGGCTCTACTATGTGGTATAATGCTTATTCGAAATATGTATAACTGAGAACCAACCATTACATGTAAATGCAAGCACAATATATCCACATAAGCACAGAATAACAATTATATAAATGCATGAACATGGCATTAGGTGATATGCAAAATATGGCAATAAAACATGGTAAAGAAAAATACATGTACATGGCAAAATATAATATATAATATAGCAAAGAAATACATAAACATGGAAAAAACAATATACACAACATAGAAAGTATAATAGGCTTAATACATACCCAGCCCCCTAAACTTGCCAGCTTTTTTCACTTTGGTATCTCAACTTATGATTTTGCCATTTTAACACTTGAACTTGCCGCTTTTTACCTAAAATACACCAATTTAATGATATAATACATCAGCTACCCCCCGTCCTTACCACTTTTTATCAGTTTGACACCTCTACTTGTAGATTTTGGTCAGTTAAATACCTCTATATGTCACATGCTGATTCACTAATATAATGACAGGGGTTTAAAAATTACATTTTAGGCAAGTTCAGGTATTGAAATGGCAAAAGCGTAAGTTGAGGTGCCAAAGTGAAAAAAGCTGGCAAGTTCAGGGGGCTGTGTATGCATTATGCCAAGTATAATATGGTAAATATATATATCATAGTACTATATAGAAAGTATATACATATAGCATATCATGAAAAGATAACATAGCACAACTATGCATGATCATGTCATAAGTGCTAATTAAAAATATATCATGTCTAAAATATAAAGCATAGTAAATTATGTCAGAAAAGACACTTGAGATATAAAGGATCATAATATGAATACAACATAAAACATGGTAAAGCATGGTATGTAGTAGCATATCATGTCACATCATACATGTGATATCCCAAACTAGCTTAAAATATGATGAAAATGTTATATGGAAGGAATATAAGTAGTCATATAAGCAATATAATTATTATGCCAACAAAATATACAATAAATATGCATTAAACTAATCATGAAAGTACATAACATATAGAATGATCATGTAAATATATCATAGCAAAATATGTACATAGTATAATGTATTATTATCACATAATGAATGAATCATATAAGTATGCATAATTATAAAGGGATATGGCTAAACTTTTTCACCAACACCTTCCTTTTTTGCTTTTGTTGATGAAGGTCTTTGATCTTGAGTTTAGGCCTTGGAAAAAGAAGTTTATTTATAAAATAAAACAATGTTTAAAAAGGCATAAGTTAAAAAAATGGAATAATACAAAATAAAATGTGAAAAAATGAGAAATGAAAGTGGAAAAAATTAAAAGTAATACCAATTTTAAAATGGCTAATGAAAAAGGAAAAAGATAACTCTTAAAATGATTAAAAAGAAAGATAAAAGATTTTAAAAATATTTAGTAACTTGAACATATAGTTACTCTCATCTTATTATTGGAACGATTCTTTTAATCCATCACTTTTAAATATCGAAAATAGATTTCATATCTTTGAACATTCAACAAGATATTGCTTATTTATGTTCAAAATACTTAATTTATTTAAGAAAATAGTTTTAAAAGAGGAATAATAAAAAAATTTTAAAAAGGGGTTATTTTAAAAAGAAATCATTATTCAATATTTAAGGTTTATTGATGTAGCATTCATACCAATAGCAATATATAATACATATAGATATGGTAGAGTACATAGTATGTAGCATATAACATATAAACTTGGCATGGAATTGAAATGATGTTAGAAATAAACAATATAAATAAACAAATTAGTAGATTGCTTAAAATATAAATGAAATGAACAATAGATATTATATATTAGCAAAATTGCACCATAATAATAAAAATGTTAGTAAAAGTTAGTAACAAGCAAAGAAATTAAAAGTAAATGTTAGTAAGGGTTAGTATAAGTTAGTAAGAGTTAGTATTGATAGCTTGAGAGTTTGAGCAAGATGTATAGTATGCAAAAGATGCAAATATACTTGAATGCAATGCATGATACACACAATAAATAATTTTAGAGTGCATGTAAGATACAAATGATGTATGATGCAATTCAGGATACATGCAAAATGATGTAAGTTCGGGACACATGCAAATATGAAAGTGATGTAAGTTGGGGTGCATACAATTAACCCTAATTAATATATAAATGCCTCAAGCACGTGATAGTAATATGCATCATTCATATGATATATAAGTAAGCAAATGGTTATGCAATTTATGATGCTAGAATGCAAGTAACAATAATTAATCAAAGGCAAACACATGGTTAGTAATAATCAAGCAAATATATTAAAAATATGGTTAAAACTTTAAATAAGCTTTGAAATTAATGATCCTAAGCTACTGAGTTATTAAAAATCAAAAAATTAAACTTTAAACACATTAATAAACGAGTAAAAGTAAGATTAAGATCCAAATAAAAGATTTGAGAGAAAATAAAGATTTTGGTTCAAAGTTCGATCATCCTAGGCTTTTAGAGTTATTGTTTATTGAAACCCTTGATGATTCTTAAGGTTTTAGTGACCTAGAAGCCATCCTTAAAGTCCTTTTGAAAAAAAAAAATAAAAAATAGGTAGAAAAGCTCTGGACAACTAGTTTTTCTTAATGAACAATAGGCCTAGGCTGTTGTTTTGGCTAGCAAAACAAGAGGAATGGCCGACCAAGTGGATTAATAGACAAGCGGTTGTTCATTATTAGGCCTCATTTTTGCACTTTTGATTTAAATTTTAAGAAAAATAAGGCTCCATACACAAGACAAAGATCCAGAGAATTAAAAAGGTGTTTTTGAAACTGTTTAGCCTCAGAAATGGGTTAGAAACTCACCAAAGGTGAGAGATTAAGATTAAAATTCAAAAGGTATCTAGAAGAAAGGTTTGATTTTAGTTTTGATTGATGTTTTTGGTTGATTTTGGTTTTGGAATTAAAGGATATATGATGAAATGAGTGAGCTTTGGTGGTGAATAGAGAGTGAAAAGAAGTAGAAAGCGAGTAGTGAAGAGAGTAAGGCGTAGAGAATTTGTTTATTTTTGTTATAATTTTTGTATATTTTTAGTTTATGAGAATATTTTCTCTCTATTTTACTTGCACACACTCCCTAAAAGCTCTTCTGTTTGATATCTAGAACCAACTATTTATAGACAAAATAAAGTTATGGCATTCTATGTAATTAAGTAATATATACAAAGGGTTATTATGTAATAGAATTTACTCTTTATTCCTAAGCTTGACACTTGGCATGAAATATTCTAAAACGGAATATTTCTTATTTAGTTTTCAATCTTGTGAATTATGCCATATTTTATTACATATAAATGATGACATAGAAAAATGTGAGACCCACTTTGACTACCGGAGGTTAAAATTTTAATTTTTTGCCAAACGATATCCACTAACGCGCTATAATTTTAGAAGACAGTTTCAGACTGAAATTTGATTTTGAGAACTTGATTTTGACCTCAGAAGAAGTTGTTTGACCAAAGTTTAACTTTTTATTTTAGGGCTTTCTAAGGTTAAACTAAGGCACGAAAAACACAAACCATAATAAAAACATTAAAAGTTCACCTAAAAGAGCCCTTTTTTAGGGTTTGATTTATCGACTCAAAATACACTACTTAGAGGGATTTCTCACCCAATCAATCAATTAAATCCTTTTTTTCAACATTATTAAGGTCAAGTAAAAGGCTTGTTGTAGTTTGGTTTGGTCTTAAAGTGGTCAAAATAAGTGCAGAAAGGCTATCGGGGTAATAGTTTAAGGTTTTGAAAGACTTTGAAATTGCTTGGAAGGTATTTTCTTGTATCAATCTCTTACAATGGTGAGATATTTTAATATATTCATTATTGGCCATTAGAGTTTTGAAAATGACCCCTAACAATTATAATCAATGGTTGAACTTTTTTTCTTTTACATGTGTGTGTGTATCTGCATTTCTAATTTCTATCTAATTTCAAGTTATAACACTTTTAGAAGAAAGAAGAAAATTATTTCTAAATTTATCAAAAGAAAAAAGGGATAACAACAAATTTAGTCCCATAAGTTATGGCCGGTTTCCAACTAAGTCTTATAACATTAATTATTTACAATTAAGTCCTATAAGATTTTAAAAAATTCACCGTTAGTCCTAGAGTGTTATATCTAACGGAACTTGTACACGTGGCTTGATTTATGCAGATATGGCGGACTAACAATGTACGAGTTCCGTTAGATATAACACTATAGGACTAACGGTAAATTTTTTAAAATCTTATATGACTCAATTATAAAAAATTAATATTATAGAACTTAGTTGGAAACCGGCCATAACTTATAGGACTAAATTTGTTGTTATCCCAAGAAAAATTAGATCATCAAAAATATTTTATTTTGAAAAGAAATAATAAGCAAATTTTTAAAATTAAAAAAGAAATTAAATTCTATTGTTTCGAGTTAACAAAATATATGAGTGATATCAGAGTTTAAGAGAAAGAGAATTTTCAAATTTTTAAAATTTGGACTAAATTGAAAAATTAAAAACCTTGAGGATTAAAAAATTTTTGTGTAAAATTTAAAGGAAGTAAAATCTGTTAAAGGTACAAATTTAAAATAAAAATAGAAGATATTAACTAAAAAGATAAAAATCAAAATTAAGGAACAAATTTGAAATAAAGGGTAAACTTTACCCTTTGTTTGGGAAGAAAATTAGGAGGGGAGAGAAAATGAGAGAAGAGAAAGTGCGGAGAGAGAAAGTAGGGGAGGTGATTTTTTATTTTCTCTAGGTTGTTTAGGAAGAATATAAGTGAAAGAGAGAAAATATTATCTCCCTTATTTGGGATAGAATATTAATAAGGAAGGGAAAGTGATAAAATTATTGAAATGACCATTTTATCCTCCTTGTTTGTATTATATATATATATATATATATATATATATATATATATAAAAGAAGTTATTTAGCAATACACTATTTTAAATTCATACATAATCTATTATGTTATTTTTAAAATATTATTTAAAAAAAATTAAAATTCAAAAAATAATTTCATAGAATATGAATTAATATAAATATTGTCAAATAAATTTAATTATAAAAAACTAGCAAAATACATTTAAGTTCTTATTTGTTAATACTCTTTTTTTTAAAAAAAAGAAAAGAATATTAAAAATGTCAAATAATAAATGTGAATTATAAATAAGAAATATTAGTATAGGAAAAAAGAGAAAAGAGAAGGGTAATTTTATAAACTCCAATTTTCTCTAATTCTTTCCCTAACTTTTCTCCTCAAAATCAGGTGATTCAAAAATGTGGGCTCGGAAGAAATATTTTCCACTAAATTTTTCTTCTTCTCTCTTTCCCTCATTCATCCAAACAGGGTAAAATTACTTTTCACCACCTCATTTTTCTCCCTCTACTTTCTCCCCCTGCTAAATTCATTTCCCAAACAAAGCATTAGTGACCATTGGAATAATTTACCCACAGGTTTTATATGTTAGTTTTTGATGCGGGTCAAATTATAATACCCTAGTCTCTAAGACTAAATATAGAGTAAGTAGGGTGTCGAACACTGAGAATTTATGAATTTTATACTAACCGAATAGATAATAAGATGGATAGGCAAAGTATTAATTATGGGAATTGTTGGATTATTCTAATTATTCTAATTGATTACTAATTACTGCTAATTATTCTAACTATTCTAAATATTAAGTTAAATATGGTTTATTAGAACTACAAGTAGGAATTTATCAAGAATTACAAAATAAATAAATAATTACATCAAATGATTATAAACATGGTATAGGGAATAAATGCAACTCTCATTGTCATATATACTTAAAGTCCTTCAATGCAACTATCATTGTCAATAAAAGGTAATTCATTTAGAGTCTACAAGCATTCTCATGTAATTGTAGAGATAAACATAACTCATATTATTACCATGCAAGGTTTATAATTTTTATTAAATAGAAACCCTTGTCTCCAAGTGATTTCATTGCCTTATAGAATTCAATTATATATCCACCAAAATATACCAACTCTCATTATGCATATATTTGATTAAAACATCATATATGGTGATCAAGCATATACAACACATTCAAACTCATAATTGAATTCAAACCATTAATATAACTTAAAATAGAAATATAATTCATTGATTCATTCTTCCTTGCAATTCCAACAAACAATGGCCTACCCAAGATACATGATAAATATAATTAAAATAACAACAAGAAGCAAAATAAAATGCAAAGTACTGAGAAAGAAAGATAGAACTTTGAATGTAGATATCCTTCTTGAAGACTTCATGACTTGCTTTGAATGTTCTTTACTTGAATATTGAATTGCACTAAAGGTGACTAAATAAAACTAATATTTAAATAATAAATTGCTTTGTGATATATCTTATCTAAATTGCTATTCTATCCTCTATCTCCTGAAAATACAGCCAACATATGTATTTATAGGCCATAGGAGAGATTACAAGTGATTAAAATTCGTATACATTTGGAAAGGCACCATTTGGAATGAAAAGTCACCACCCTGTGCAGATATAGTAACTTCAAGGGTATTTTCGTCCATAAAAAGGATGTTATATCTAGAAAGTGTCTTCATAAGAGTTTTAGGTCTGTGAGTTAAATTTCAAATGCAACTTAAATCATCCAATTTGGAGGTCTGTAGAGGAAATTACGGCTAAAATACGAAAACTGTGCAAAGTGAAGAGTTGTGTCCCTCCAAACCGGCACCATTGTGCCGACTCGGCACCCTCGTGCCGACTCGGCACGAGCAACCTCTGTCATGAGTCAGCATGCCGTGCCGACTTTGCACAGGCCTGCCAAATTCTCCTTTTGGTCCTTTTCTTCATTTCTTCATTCCAAAGCACTCCAATGTCCTTCCAAAGCACTCCAAAGCTACTTTAATCACAAAATTAGTACAAAATGACCTATAAAACATATAAACAAAATAAAAGACATAAAAGCACAAAAACTAATATAAAAATACAATAAATAATTAAAATGTAAATGCAAAACAAATAAAAGACAA
>CATIWO010456717.1:0-16101 GCA_949673435.1 Macaranga tanarius
ATAATACAATTGGCCTAGGGCACATCACTAACAATCTCCCACTTACACTATACCCAATTAACATTATATCTAATACCCATTGACCGAGTATGACTCTCATGCTTAGGTTATGGAAGAGGTTTAGTAAGTGGATCAGTAATATTATCATTTGTAGGTACTCCGCATATCTTTATATCTCCCCTCTCGATGAACTCTCGAATGAGATGGTAATGCCTGAGTATGTGTTTGGATCGCTGATGTGATCTAGGTTTCTTAGCCTGTGTTATAGCCCCATTATTATCATAATATAAGTCAATTGGATTTGAAATGCTAGGAATAACACCCAATCCAGTAATAAACTTTTTAATCCAAATTGTTTCCTTAGCTGCTTCTGAGGTGGCTATATACTCAGCCTCTGTTGTAGAATTAGCAACAATATCTTACTTTGAACTTCTCCAGCTCACTGCACCTCCATTCAAACAGAACACATAACCCGACTACAATCAAAAGTCATCCTTGTCAGATTGGAAGCTGGCATCTGTGTAACCATTTACAACTAGCTCATCTTCCTTTCCTCTATATAGCAAGAATGCATCCTTAATTCTTCTCAAGTACTTAAGAATGTTCTTAATTGCTGTCCAGTGACTCTCACCTGGGTCTGATTGGTATCTGCTCGTTATGCTTAAGTCATATGAGACATTAGGTCGAGTACATAACATGGCATACATGATTGATCCAATAGCAGAAGCATATGGAATTTTACTCATGTGGTCTCGCTCATCTTGTGTTATTGGACACTGAGTCTTGCTAAGACTAATGTCATGTGACATTCACAAGAATCCTCTTTTAGAGTATTTCATACTGAATCTATTCAGTACCTTGTCAATATATGTACTTTGACTTAGGCCAATAAGCCTCTTAGATCTATCTCTATAGATTTTGATGCCTAAAATGTAGGCGACTTCTCTTAAGTCTTTCATTGAGAAACAATTCCCTAACCATGTCTTAATATTTTGCAAAATAGGGATATCATTTCCAATGAGCAATATGTCATCAATATATAGCACTAGAAAAACTATTGCCCTCCTACTAATTTTGTTGTAAATACAAGGCTTATCTTTATTTTTTTATGAAACCAAACTCTTTGACTGCCTCATTAAAATAAATATTCTAACTCTAAGAAGCTTACTTCAATCCATAAATGGATTTTTGAAGCTTGTAAATCTTTCTAGAATTCTCAGGACTGGCAAAACCCTTAGGTTGTGTCATATACACATCCTCGAGTACGTTTCCAGTAAGAAACGTCGTTTTGACATCCATTTGCCAAATTTTATAATCATAGTATGCAACTATGGCAAGGAGAATCTGAATGGATTTAAGCATCGCAACTGGTGAAAAGGTTTCATCATAGTCAATACCATATATTTGTTTAAAACCTTTTGCAACCAGTATTGTCTTAAAGGTATGCATATTACCATCCATGTCAGTTTTCTTCTTGAAAATCCACTTACATCTAATAATTTTTAAACCATCAGGTGGATCAATCAAGGTCCAAACTTGATTATCATTCATGGATTGCATTTCTGATTTAATAGCTTCAAGCCATTTCTCAGAGTCAGGGCTACTTATGGATTCTTGATAGGATGTGGGTTCATTTTGATCCATAATCATTACATCATTTCCATTAGCTAAGAGAAATCCATATGTCTTAGGGGCTTGACGTATCCTATCAGACCTCCTTGGGCCTTATGGTATTTGTATAGGTTCAATAACTATATGTTGATTGAACTAAGGTTCCAAAGGTGATTCAATGCTAATTTGTGTTTCCTGAATTTCTTCAAGGTGAACCTTACTCCCATTAGTTCCTTTGGAAATGAATTCTCTTTCCAGAAAGACAGCATTCTGAGCAATAAACATTTTGTTCTCAGAAGCATTGTAGAAGTAATATCCTTTGGTTTCTTTAGGATATCCCACAAAAAGGCATTTATCTGATTTAGGCACTAATTTATCAAAAATTTGATGCTTCACATAAATCTCACATCCCCAAATCTTAAGAAAAGACAAACTAGGAGACTTCCCAGTCCACATCTCATATGGTGTCTTTTGAACCGCCTTCAATGGAACTATGTTGAATATGAACGCAAAAGTTTCTAGAGCATACCCCCAAAAGGATATTGGAAGATTTAATTGACTCATCATAGATCGAATCATATCTAATAAGGTTTGATTTCTCCACTCAGAAACACCATTCCATTATGGTGTTCCTAACGGAGTTAATTGTGAGATTATCCCACACTCTCTAAGATGGTCAATAAATTATTGGCTTAAATATTCACCACCTCGATCTGATTGAAGTGATTTAATACTTTTACCAAGTTGATTTTGTACTTCATTTTTGAAAATTATGAACTTTTCAAAAGATTTAGATTTATGTTTCATTAGATAGACATAGCCATATCTACTGAAATCATCTGTAAAGGTAATGAAGTACTGAAAATCTCTTCTAGTATTAGAACTTAGTGGTCCACATACATCTGAATGTATGAGGCCCAATAAATCATTAGCCCTTTCACTATGTTTAGTAAAAGGTGTCTTGGTCTTTTTTTCCCATCAAATAAGATTCACATGTATCATATGATTCAAAATCAAATGAGTTCAATATTCCATGTTTATGGAGTATTGAAATGCATTTCTTATTTATATGGCCCAAACGACAATGCCAAAGGTAGGTGGTATTTAAATCATTAGATTTAAATTTCTTTGCATTAATGTTATAAATAGACTTTTTATTAGTGTCTTCAATATTTACAATATAAAGACCATTCATTCGAGGAGCATATCCATAGAAAATGTTATCATGAGAAATGGATCATTTATTATTCTTAATAATAAACTCAAAACCATCCTTGTCCAAATAAGAAATAGAAATAATATTCCTGCTCATAGCAGGCATATAATAACAGTTTTCCAAGCTCAAAATAAGTCCACTAGGCAAAGTTAATTTATAAGTTCCTACAGCTAAAGTAGCAACTTTTGCTCCATTTCCAACACGTAGGTCCACTTCACCTCTGGCCAAGATCCTACTCCTTTTTAGTCCCTGCACATTTGTACAAATGTGAGAACCAAATCCGATATCTAATACCCAAGAATCAGAAGTAGATAAGTTGACTTCTATAACATGAATACCTGAAGAAGATGCTCCATCACTCTTCTTCTTATTAAGATCTTCTAAATAAAGCTTGAAATTTCTTTTCCAATGACCCAATTCATTAAAGAAATGGCATGCTCCTTCTATGGGTGGTTTAGGCTCAGGTTAAAGCTTAGGTTTGGGCTTTTAAGAGTCCTAAGTAGCCTTGACCTTACTTTTTCCCTTTTCTTTCCTTTTCATTCCCTTTCCTTTGTTCACCATCAAAACATCTTTGGTATTTTTAATATTCTGCTCAGTAGTCTTAAGCATCCCATGCAATTGAGAAATAGTCCTTTCTATGTTATGCATATTATAGTTCATAATGAACCCATTAAATACATCAGACAAGGATTGGAGAATAATATCAATAGCCAACTCTTGAGTGATCTCAAGACCAAGTTTCTGCAAGTGATCAAGATGACCCCTTATCCTTAGAACATGTGGACTGACTGAGCTACTATTAGTTAACTTACAAGAGAGTAAAGCCTTGATGGTGGCAAACTTCTCAATTCTAGCTTTCTCTTAGAACATTTCCTTGAGATAACCTATTATGGTATGGGCCTCCATTTCCATCAATTACTTTTGAAGCTCTGATTGTATACTACCAAGCATGAGGTAAGTGACATCAACAGAATCACTGGCATGCTTACTATAAGCATCCTTCAATGCTCTGGGAGCATTACCATCTAGTTTATTAGGGATAGGTTGGTCAAGGACATATTACTTCCTTTCCTACTTAAGAATAGTTATTAAGTTTCTATACCAGTCAAGGAAGTTAGTCCCACTGAGCTTATCTTTCTCAAGAATTGTTTGCAGTGATAAGTTAGATGCAGTGTTTAATGCCATTTTCTACAAATATATATATGCAGAGTATAAATCATTAATGAGGCATATTTTAAATCCTACTATTTACACCAAATAATCACCCTCTAAATTAACTTAATAATAACAACAATTGTAATCTTAATGGGCCAAGATCCATATTTCATCTCACTTTAAGTAAGCTTTAGTTTATTACTTAAAGTTTAATTATTTAGGTAGGTAATGTTTTACCAATTACATCTTATGTAATTATTGGATACCTATGGGATTTGACATCATATGTTCGGTTAATCTCATTTTAATGCCCTAGATCCAAAACTATTTTGATAACTTAGTTAAGTCTAACCATTTCATACATATGGATATCACCATTATCCATCTTGTCTTACTTAAATAGCTTAATATACCCTGCTTTAGCATAACTTAATTATATATAGCAATCCAGGTCTTGATAAGTGTTAATTTATGTAAGGCATTTTATAACTTAATATTAGTTGAGGGCTTTACTCATTTTAGTCTTATTTAGTTATTACAGTGTTGCATCACATACATACCATCATATGTATAATATTACATACATAGTATAGAAATAAAAATGTTATAGCATATCCACCATAATATGCATAACATCACATACAATATCCACAAAACATATGAACATATAAATAATTTATTTCTTATTGAATCATATTATATTATCAAATTGATTTATAAGGCGAATCCACTCAGGGTCAAAGGGTAGCACACCTTGCGGGGTCCTAAGGGCAGTGCCCCTTATGGGGGGGGGGGGGGGGGGGGGGGGGGCAGCGCCCCCAAAAGGTAAACAATTTACATTAACTTGTTGAATGAGCTACTGCCAAAAAACCCTAAATGTTTAACATTTAAACAAGCTGCCAGTGCTGAGATCACAACTCAAGCACAGCTGTGCGGCCTTTGTGCATGACCAGATGGGAACAACATACTCGTAGGCATGTGTGTGGCCAGATGCAAATAGCATGCTAGCAGGCACTACCGTGCGACTTGTTCTGCGACCTGTTCTGCCAAAAAAACTTAATTTAACAGTCATCAGGTTAAACTAATTTAACACTGATGATTAATATTTAATCATGTTCTACTATTAAATAGATATTAATCAAATTAATATTTTAATTTGTTTTAATACAGATTGATTAAATCGCCAAAAATCAAAAAGGTTTATATAAGATTTTGAAAATGCCTTTTCAAATCATATAACACGAATCATGTATATATCATATATATACATACAGAATAAAATTAATTTCATGGAACTACAAGTGGCTCTGATACCACTGTTGGGTTTCAGGTCATAGTCGCATAGAGAAAACAAAACTTAAAATACCCAAAATCCTCACAGGATCCAAGTAGTTCAATTAGATTAATTAAAACCAAGTCTAGAATCTTACCAAGATGAAATTAAAGGCAAGATAGTTGGAAGGATGAGAGGGGATTCACTTCGGTGACACCCTACCTCGAGCCTTTTATTTTTTTTATCAAAATACAAATATAGTTATTGAGCAATGTCCTCTACTAGTATCTACACAAACAAAATACCTAAAAATGATGCTGGTGTGCTAGCACCACTTTCACTTTTTCTCTCTGTGTGTATTTCTTTCAAAAAAATGATTTTTTTGAATAATGATGAAAAGGTATATATATATATATCATCTAGGGTTTCATTAGTATTTTCAAATACCAAAACTCCTTTTGGTCTATTATCCACTTATCAAAAAGGATTTATATCCATATATATCCTAAAACAATTTTAGATATATAAATTTAAATTTAAATTTAATTATGATAACTGTTAACATAAATAAATTATAACTATATACACATAAGAGAGAAAACTATCTTATTGGGCTGATATATCCAAATTCTGTTTTAGGTCTGTTCTAAGTGTGTGACCCTGTAGGTTCACACAACATTGGTAGTGGGCCTCCAATCTCATTTGTAGCCCATAAGTCATAAGTAGCCTCTAGCAAGACATTATGACTCCCCAAGTCATGTGAAGGTCAGTAATCCGATATAACCTATATAACAATAATATTACAATCCTTTTGTCACATGATATCATCAATTTAACATAAGGCATAGTTTATGTCATCTTTAATAATTCAATTACATTATTTCTCGATTTTAATTAGACTGAAATTGATAACTCCTTATTAACTGATTTCAAGCACAGCCATACATTTATATTCAGTTTAATTTATTAAGGGGCCCATAGATATCTTTCTCGTTATCAGTGAGGGACAAATTCCTTCTTGATCACTTATATTCCTCACATGATTCATTATATATCTAATAACAATCTATTACATCATTCTGTTAAAGATAACATTAGAATGTGTCAAAATATAAAACTCATCATGCAGGATTTTATGATGATCTCAGGTCAGAGGTCTAACATAATATCATTATAATAAGAATAACTTATGACAATTATCTATGTAGTATTCTCATAGTGGATGAATCCAGTACATCCTATGTACCTATGACTTGACTTTGCATACCTTATACATGATTAATAAAACATGATTATTAGTCAACCTTATACTAGTCTTTGTTCATTATTTTTCCATAATAATGACTGACTATGGATGATTTAGAATATAATCCATTTTCATATAAGAATTTAACTATTAAGTCACACACTTGATGATCTTAGACAGAATTAATTATTCATAAAATTTAATAGAGTCAATATGACAAAGATGCCTCTTTATTATAATGTAAAATTGACAAAGTCACAATATGACCATAATACAATTGGCCTAGGGCACATCACTAATAAAATCATCATATTCATCATATGATCATGGGATTAAACAAGTAAGAGCATTGAATCAAAAATTGAACAAATGAATATACAACTGAGTTTAACAAATAAATAAAATAAAAATGTAAAGGACCCAAAAGTATGTATAAAGATGAAAAGTACACATCATGAGAATGCAAAATGTAAAAATGCAATTTTTAATGAAAGTGAGGTAAATACATGCTTGATGCCAAAATCAAATCACTTATGCAAAAATTAATTAGAAATAAAGATGGTACCAAAATGATATCTTCAGAATGCAAAAATGAATTCTTTTAATACCATGAATTAAATAATGAGATTATTATAATAATATTGCACTGAAAATATGAATTTTATAATAAAAATGCAATGTTTAAATATGCAATATAATTTTGCAAATTTAAAATGGATAAAAATGCTCAAAATGATAAAATGCTACAATCTTTAAGCTAAAAGAATAATGAAAATAAAAATAAAAACTTCGATCTAAAAAAAATTGACTTTTTACATAACAATATGATTTTTGATAAAAATATAAAAAATGATGCAAAAATATAAAGTTTGGCCCAAAAAAATGATTTTTACATGAAAAAAAAAAGATTTCTTCCTAAAAATGAAAAAATCAAATAAATGAAGTAAAAATGCAACTTTTAAATTAAAAATATAATTTTGACATAAAAAAATGTGATTTTTACATAAAATAGTAAAATTGCTAAAGATAATGTAAAAATGCAATTTTTACCCTGAAAGTGTAATTTCTACATAAAAAGACGATTTTTATGCAAAAACAATGAAAATATAAGAAAACATATAAAGATACAACCTTTATCGTAAAAGTATAATTTCTACATGAAAAGTTATGCTTTTTTATACCATAATGATAAAAATGCAATAAGAGACATAAAAATGGGATCTTTGATCTAAAAAATACGAACTTAACATGAAAAATATAATTTTTAAATAAAAATAGCAAAAATATGAGAAATTACCTAAAAATAAAATTTTTAATTTGAAAATGTAAACTTGATATGTAAAATATAATTTTTACATAAAAATTCAATTTTTAATCTACAAATACAATTTTTACACAAAAAAATGATAAAAATGCTAAAAATAATATAAAATGTAATTTTTAATTTAAAAATACAAACTTGACATGTAAAATATAATTTTTACATAAAAAAATAATAAAAATATTAAAGTTAACATAAAAATGTAATTTTTAATCTAAAAATACAAACTTGACATGCAAGATGCAAACTTTAGCTCATATGATTTTTGGATACTAAAATACATAAATATATTATTTTAAATGTTAAAAATACAAACTTTATAAGATTAAAGCATATAGGTATATACCTAAGTGTGCTGGACCCACCAAAACCATCCAAAATGAACAAATAAGCATAAAATATCACAAATCAATCATAAAAAAATATAGTGAACACTCTCGAACAATTCCTCTTCTTCACATCCATTATATATCATATATCAAACTACTTCTCAACACAAATCACAATTATAAAAAAAATAAAATAAAAAGGAGTAGGAGTAGGGGTAGAGAATACAATTTACAAAAAATAAATAAGTAAAAATACTTTTGGGTGCTTGAAAATGCATTTAGCTGATTTTTTTTTTGGTTAAATGAGACTTGAAAGGTCTTAAAGTTTTGATTTTTAAGTTATCCTTGCTAAAAAAAAAGATGTAAAGTGACGTGAATAATGCGATTTATGCCTTTAGAGCATACTTTGACCAAGATAGAGGTGTGGTTTGGTGTAATGAAGGTCTATATCAATCCTAAAATAAAGAAAAAGAAATGGATTTTAGAAAATGGGTTTTAGATCTCCAGTGCGTCAGAATCTCCATAAATTTTTCAAAAAAAAAGTCTTCTAAAAAAATGACCTAAAGGGTTATTAAATAGAGGGTGGCAGCATAACCAGAGGCGTATGCCTTTGGCCAAAGGCTCACGCATTTAACCAAAGTCTCGCGCATTTGACCAAAGGCACATGCCTTTGGGTTGGCCACCCAAAGGTACGGTCTCATTTTTACAAAAATGTTAGACTTTAAGGGTCTTTCGGGCCTCCATGGTCCCTCTTAAAATCTTTTGAACTTTATAAAATTAGAGACTTTACTGGTTTTGAAGGCTGAAATGGTCTCTTTAGGGTTTTCAGATAGTCTAATCATGCTCTCGAGATTTCAACTATTGTTCTCATTTACTTTTTATCAAAAAGTTTCATCACAAAACCACTTTAGAGAACCATTGAAATTCGAGTATTAGTAGTTGTCCCTTCTTTACATATGCTGATTCAATATGATCGAGGGATGTTTAACTTATATTAATACTTATGAAGTAAGATAAGAATGAGATGCAGGGAGTTAGAATACTTATCTACACTTATTTGTTGGCGATATGTTGCTGTTGTGAGTTGGGTTATTAGTTATTATGTAGCTACTATGAGTGTTAAATAGGTGTTATAGCCATTGTAAGCGTTAGGCAATGAGTCATTTTAAGGTGCCTTATAGTGCTCTTCCATATTAGGTAGGATGCCATATAGTGCTCTTTCACATTAGGTGGGGCACCATATAGTGCTCTTCCACATCAGGCGTAGTTTGCCATGTAGTACTATTCCACATTAGGTAGGGTGTCATACAGTGCTCTTCCACATCATGTGAAGTGCTATGTAGTGCTCTTCCACATCAGTCAAGGTATCATACAGTGCTCTTCCACATCAGGCGAGGTTGCCATATAGTGCTCTTTTACATTGAGCGAGGTTGTCATATAGTGATCTTCTATATCAAGCGAGGTCACCGTATATTGCTCTTCTATATCAGGTGGGGTTTGCCATATAGTGCTCTTCTATATTAGGCAAGGTTACCATACAATAATCTTCTACATCAAGCAAGGTTACCTTATAGTGCTCTTCCACATCAGACGAGGTTGTCATATAGTGCTTGTAATGCCTATAAAAATATGACATCCTCATATCATGCATTTTATTTAATTTTATTGGTTGAGAATGGATATGATGCATCATCATTCACATGTGCATGGGGTATATGAATTTCATGCATACTGGGAGGAATTGTTAGTTAAATTTATATGTGATTATTTGGATATGTTGTGAGTGTGTGGTGTTATAAGATTAAAGGGGTTGTAAACTATTAACAAGGACCTAATTGAAAGGAAAGTGTGGACTAGAATGAAATAATTAAAGGTTTAAGGGTCAATACGTAATGACCACCTTTCATTAAAGACTTAAGTGGACATTTTACATTTGAGCATATCTGAATTTGTATCTAGATTTTTCTTCTTTATGTAGACTTCTTATATAGGCCTATATGTTCTAAAGCTTGAAGGGGACTAAGCCAAAAACACTCATCCTTAAAAAGATTGAGTGAGTAGATTGAGAGAGGTTGAATTTGCTAGAAGGAAGATCTTGTTTAGGCCATAATCATAATCTTCTTAGTTCAAGTCAACCAATTGATAAGTAATTTGTGTGATCTGGTTGTTTTAAGTTAGGATTTAGGATATCAGAATTCGTGCCCTATTTTCTGAAAAATTTAGTCTCTGTATTTTTATTATATCTTGAGCTGTAGAACTCCAACTTGAGTGTGGTTTGATGCTAAAAAAGCTTAATTAGTCCTTTACAACTTTTATATTTTAAGGTTGAGCCAAATCTATTTTTAAAATGGTCAAGTAGGGCTCGACATTTTAGTACTCACTCTATTTACTCTTTATGACCTAATAGAGTGAAAAAATTCATAATTAATTCTATACATATGCAAATTATATGATTTTAGTTAAAAATGAAATTAGACTCATAAATATAGAGTTTGTAAAAATATTATGATCATAAGATATGTCTGCAATTTATGAGAGTATTTTGAACTCAAGATATTGAATCTGCCTATAGCAGAGTCTATGTAGTTTGGTGGTCTTATCTTGTGAGATTGGTATATGATTAATTTAGGGGTTCCTTAAACGAGTTATATGTTCATTTGATATGTATATAGTGAGTATATGTCATGATTTTGAGATTTAAAGCTATAAATGTAAATTTAGATACTCTGGGAGAAGGAGGAATCGGGGCCACTTGAAGAAACTCCTTCTAAGTAGAGTTGGAGAGTATTTTTGGGGTAAGTAGTTACTAGTATAATATACCTTGAATTATCCATTTATTTTTATATGTATTTTGAATATATTTTTATGATGGATTTATAATATAATTGGAGTGTATATGTTAATGGTTGTGATATCAAGTTGAGTTAGATTAATTTACTTAATGTAATTTAGCATGAAAATTATGTATGTGTATGAATTGATGAGGTTGCTTGAAACATTTATAATGGGTGTTGCTTATGCTTGTGAGTGTGATGTGATGTGGATTCTTGGTATTGCATTTATAATACAAATGGTGCTATATTTGATGTTGGATGTTCTATGATGGAAATTATTGCCTGATGCTCAGTATATACCAGTGCATGAATAAATTATATATGTGAGGATGAGTCGGGTGGACACACATATGTGAATAAACTATATATGTGAGGAATGAGCCGGGTAGACACACGTGTATGACTAAATTATATATGTGAGGAATGAGCCAGGTGGAACACGTGTGTGTATAAATTGTATATGTGAGGAATGAGTCGGGCAAAAAAACATGTGTAGCATGCTAATATATTATTATTATGTGAGTAACGAGCCGAATGGATTTGGCATACCAATATATTATTATGTGAGTTGAAAAATTTATCTTATGAATGGTGAGGATAAGCCGGGCAAATAATGTGAGATATGTTGTGATGCGATTGTTATTGGATATGAATACATGTGAATATACATATATGATTATATATTTTCTTTTATGTATGAGCCTAAGGCTTGTGGTAGTTGAGATGTGATCGTATTAGGTTATGGATATATGTTGATTTATACATATACATATTTATGTTCTTTATATGTGTTAGCTTACTATTATGATATTGAGATGTGGAAATGGTTGTGTGTAACTTGAGATGTTAGTGGAAATGTTTAGGATGAGGACACGGTTCGAGACACAGGCGTGTCTCATGCCATATGATTAAATACAGGCAAGTCTCAGTGAGACATGGGTATATTCATGGCAGTCATTTTTATCCCGAGAGATACCCAGGCATGGACACGGGCTTATGCCGGGCCGTGTATAAACATGTATTTTTGGACAGAGAGTTACACGGGTAGAAATATGGCCATGTTCTAGGCCGTGTCTTGATTATGAATTTTTCCCAGAAGATTACACAGGTATTGATATGCTCGTGTAGTCTAGCAAAATTTTATTTTTATAGTTTTTTTGAGAATACTTGTGTACATTTATATTATTTGCTACTTATTGAGTTGCAAGATCATTCCTTTATATTGTTTTCTTTCAGGATAGTGTAAATCTTTTGGGGCTTGTCTGCATTCAGTAGTCTCAGGTGGGCCAGTGATAAGGGCATCACACGAGCATTGTGTTGTAGCTTTAATCATTTTTACTTAGCTTGGAGTAGTTATTTGCATTTGAATGTGTTTTAAAACTCAAGTACACGAGTTGTATATATTAAATACAAAGTTTTATTTTGATGTGAGACATTGACATATTATGTTTCATATATTTGACATATGTATATTAGATGTGAGAAGGTGTTACAGTGCTCTTCTACATCAAGTGAAGTTATCTTATAATGCTCTTCCACATTAAGCGAGGTTGTCATATAGTTCTCTACCATATTAGGCAAGAAGTCATATAGGGGTATCGTATAGCCATTGGAGGCATTAGGTGATTGCCATTATAGCTGCTATAGGTATTAGGTGAAAAGTTACCTAAAGGTACTGTATAGCCACTGTGGGCATTAAGCAAATGTTGTTATAGCCATTATGGGCATCAAGTGAATGCAAATGGATAGTGTAACTTCAGAGATCATACAAAGTGGATGTTGATTTAGGTTATGATTCTTCTTCCAATTTCAATTGGAATCACTCAATTCGGATAAGTATGGAATTAATTATGGATTTTAGAATCCATTCGGCCAAAATATAGCATCAATATGAGCAGTATAATGTCTGGCCTTATTTAACCCTTCTAGCAATAAATTTGGTCAAATCTTAAAACACAAAAATTATAGAGGACTCTCTAAAGTTTACAGGGAGTCTAACCATGCTCAAATCAGAGGTCCATAGCTCAAGGTATAACCAAAACAAGAAGACTGAAAATAGAGAAGGCAGAACCCAAAATTGACAGCAATCAAACTCAATCTAAATTAATCCAAAAATACAAGAAAACTTACCAATTAGGTCTTCAATGGATATATGACCTTCTAATACTTCCTAAGGAAATTGTTTGCTAGCTTGAACAAAAATCAAAACTCTCCAAATTCACTCAAAAGCTCACTCTTCTTCTTCTTCTTCTTCTTCTTCAAAATCTCTATACAACAACACCAATACATACACACACATATACTTATATAACCACCAACCAATCACAAGTCTCCAAATGGCCACCCCTAAAGTATTCTTTAATCATTGCCAAACCAGTAAATAAATCCATATTTATCACAATATAACAATATAATAATACTCTAATTATATAAATAACCAAATATCTCCACAAAATCTCTTTAGCTCTTCAATGAAATGGATTTAATTCACAATAGCCTAAAACTTTCTATTGCTACAACTAACTCCAAACTTATATTACAACCTAACCCCTTTTTACCACATATGCATAATCTTAAATATAAAAAGGAGTCCACTATCTCACATGCATAAAATGAAATATATATGTCTTAAATACATACGAAAAAGTGCGCGTGTTACATAGAAGTTGGTTGTCTCTACACTCTCTACTAACTATCAATATAAATAATTTTTTAGTAGTTTGAGTATCTCATACTCAAGCTACATGCATTCTCATAGCTTGAGTGTCTCACACTCAAGCCACATACATTGCTATAGCTTGAGTGTCTCATACTCAAGCTATATGCATTTTGATAGATTGAGTGTCTCACACTCTATCTATATGCATGACTTTATTTTTTTAAGTGAGTGGGTTATGTTTGGTTACATGGATAATCTTAGCCTTGATATCATTAACACTTAATGGATATGGGCTAAGGTTATAAGCATATGGGCTTCTATACACTTAGAGAAAGCCCACTCCATACCAATAGACAACTTATGGGATAATTTAAACTCTTTAAATAAAGCCCATGCTAAGTCCATGTCAAGTCCATCTTTATCAATATGCATGGTCCATATCATAGCCCACATAAAAATACATTAGGAGGCAAATATTAATCTAGTCCTTGAACTTAATATCACATATTAAATCAAGTCCAAATTAATATTTATTTAATTGCATTTAAGTTCCATTCTTTGAATTTAGATTTTAGGATATGCTAGATCCCCGTATATGCACAAATCAAATTCAATTAATTTAATTAATTGATTAAAATCTTTAATTAATAATCAAATTAATATTAGTCTTCATAAGTGCAACCTTTGTGTGTGTAACTTACTAGGTTCAAGTCTAAATGGCAATATGAAATAATATTAACATTTAATATCATGGAAACACCTTTCTATACTAGATGTGAAAATCCCAATTAATCATATTTAGTTCCCATAAGTCGTGAGTGACCCCTAATATAGATGTCACGACTACCCAAATAGAAATGAATGCTTTGTGTAGATCCACAAGAACCATAGAATATAATTACCGTGCATTAAATGTCCCTTCATTACAAGATCTCGATATTGGCTAGAATCATGGTTTAGTCAAATTCTAATTGCCTCAATCATATGACTTAATCTTAAGTTTAATTCTCGATAAAACACGACTTCTACTAGAAACTCTTTCTATTACCGAAACTCTTTTCGGTTAAGTTGAGTTTGACCAGGACAAGTACTTATTCATCAAGAATAACTTAGATAGCATAGGATCTTATCCCTCCAGGTAATGAATTCAATCTTGGTTGATCACTCATCCCTACATATAACCAACTAAAGCTACCACACACTATATACACACACGTGGCTAGTATAGGTATGTAAGCGGTAACAAACTCTAACTAACCATATATGGATGACCGTGTCACCTCAGGTCAAAGGACCATATTCACTATTATGTCCAAGATTGTGATTGTTGACTAAAGTAAATATCTATGCAATCACAAATCTTATGTTACATGTTCGATCCACCCATCACATAAGTATCCATATGTTTATTATGATATCTTATATCAAGTAGCATGAGACTCACTACCTCCCACTATCGATATCACATACCGATCAAGGAAAATAAATAGAGGTGATAGTCTTAGGATTAATACTACCCATATATTAATCCAACGACTAAAAACATTTATAGCATATGTACTAAATGAGTTTGTCACTCATATTATCAATTCCTAATAATAAACTCATTCAACATAATACTAAGGGTAAATATTCAAATAAACTTAACACTTAATTTAAATGAACATTTTATTACCATAGGGATAAATGTTTAATGTTTACATATAATAATGGCCCTAGGGTGCATCTACACTAACAATCTCCTACTTGCACTAGCGCCATTCGATACAATATCTAAGACCCATCTTCTTAAGATGGTGGTCTAATTGTAGCTGTGTAAGCACTTTAGTCGGTGGATCAGCCATATAGTCCACTGAAGCTACCTTCTTCATGAGCACATCACCATTTCAAACAAGCTCCCTGATAACATGATAGCGCCTTTCTATGTCTTTAGATTTCTGGTGAGACCTCAGTTCCTTTGCCAAAGCAATGGCTCCTTTATTGTCGCAGAAGAGAGGAACTGCCGACTTAATGGAAGGAACAACACTCAGTTCAGTAATGAACTTCTAAATCCAAATAGCTTCTATAGCAGCACCTGATGCGGCTATGTACTCGACCTCTGTAGTGGAATCAGCAGTGATACTTTTCTTGGAACTCTACCAGTTCACTACACCTATATTATCGATAAAGAGAAACCCGAATATAGACTTTCTATCATCCACATCCAACTAGAAGTTAGAATCTGTGAAACCCGTAAGCTGTAAGTCACCTCCTCCATAAATTAAGACTAAATCCTTAGTCCTTCTCAAGTACTTAAGGATATCCTTAACCGCCACCCAATGTAAGTCCGGGTTGGATTGAAACCTGCTAGTCACACTAACAACATAGGCAACATCCAGCCTAGTACACAACATAGCATACATTAGGCTTCCTATAGCTGAAGCATAAGGAACCTTGGCCATCTCTGCCATTTCCTCA
>CATIWO010456906.1:0-13936 GCA_949673435.1 Macaranga tanarius
CAGAACAGTAATTTGATGAATAGTAAAATAATAACTTTTGCATGTTACTATTCAAGCACGGTAAAAAAATATGAGATTTTTAGAAAACAAAATATATAACGAGGAAGAGAAAATTACGTGAAATGTTTTGCCGCATGCCATTTTGGAAACGGATGTCGGAACAGTAATTTGATGAATAGTAAAATAGTAATTTTTACATGTCATTATTCATGCCGTGTAAAAAAATTGTGATATTTTAGAAAACAAAATATATCAAGCATACCTCACTTTCACCCTCAACTTAATGTTACAACTTAAGTTTTTTTTTTTTTTTTTTTTTTTTTTTTAATAAAGGGCATTTCGTTACTTCAAGTGGAAGAATGCCATGGATATTTTATTTTATCATGTTCCGCCAGTTTGACCGGAAGAATACTTTGTGGGACTTTTGTCCCCTAGTGTCTTGACCAGTCAAACTGGTAGAAATTCTTTTTTTTTTTTTTTCAAAAAAACACCATAAAATAAAAATTTTTATCAAAATTACCATTTTTACGATAAAATCTTTTACTTTTTACCATAAAATGGTAAAAACCCCCCACATGACTGTGTATTCTTAAGGTGAGCCGATAAAGAGGGCCGATAACGGGCCTTCAACTTCAAGGACCCAGAACATAATAAAAAAGCTCACAAACAAAGTGAACCGCTGCGTAGCACACAATTGACACCTATGACTGAACTCATAACTGAGGATTGTTGTGAGGGTCTGACATGACACGCAAAGGTTATGCTTTACACCATGGCACCAGTCACCTCGAAATTCTTAATTGTTGTTTTTATTAAATTCCAAGTCCTGGAGCAAATGCATCCTCATTATAGTGATATCATTTAGATTAGTTGACGATATGCCACTGGCACTAATGGCTTTCATCATCATCACACAAGCAATAAAAATCATTCTCAAGGCTCATTGTCATAAACAGTTAATTGCATCGTCATTTCAAGCACTATCAACTGAGTCGTGGTCGTCATCATCTCCACCAATAATGATTGCTACGGTTCAACCTAATAAAACCAATTTAATCCAATAGAATTTTTGAAAATGGCGGAATGGGAGTTTTTAAGTTTTGAAAATTTAGTAAAGTGACCTTTACTAACTAATTCAAGAAGCTTAGCCATATTTACACTAAAAGAACTACAAAAACATAAGTATCGAAACAATAAAAATAGCAGACATTATACGTAGTTCTGCATGATAAGTTGAAAAATTAAATCAATCAAAATTTAATATTTAATTAAGGTGATAAAAAATAAAATTTAAATAGATGTGAATCTTAAATGACTTAATATTATTAGTTTGATATTCAACTTATCATGGGACATGTCCATTATATAATTTTCTTAAGAGTAGTAAAGTTTTAATTTTATTTTTGGATAATAACTAAGGTTTTGTTTGCCCTTCTTCATTAAAACTTACTTTTTTGTTCCCCTATGCTCAAAAGGGAAAAAAGGAAAAGAAAAAAATCATATTAAGCTAAAAGTAAAGAAGTATCTTATACAATGTGGGGTTGTGACAAAATTGAAATTGGAGGGAATAATATGAATATCCCCCTCACATGGCAAGAGAAAGTCCAGTGCCTATCAGCTGGGATTTGATGGGGACCAACACCACATGCTCTTTGGCTTGGCAAAACCTTCTTCCCACCACTCAGCAACTAGCTACTTGCTGTAGGCCGTAGGGGCTACTATGTCTATACCTCCTTGCATGTGAAAATTAATGTGATCCAAGTATCCATGTTATCTTGGCATATCCAGTGTTCAAGTCTATTATCAACAACAAACAATTTTTGTGTTTACAACTTTTGTATCTATTCATGTCCTGATTCTTAGGATTCCTTTACATTTTTTTCTATCACACACCTTCTTCACCTCTTATGTGTAAGTAAGTTATAACTATAGTTGCCTGATCTGCAACTGTATGTTGTGCATATGTATGTTGTTGGTTCACATGGTCCCCCAATTGGGTGCTGAGTTTAGAATTTCACAAGAATTCCACTGAATTTGATGCAAGAATCAAAGAGTGTTACTGAAGAATAGTAATTCATTTATGGTCTAATCTCAAGATTTGAAAGGCATTGAATTGCATTGACAGGACCAATTACTACTTTTACCTTCTTACAGGTTAATTTATGGTTCAATTTTAACATTGGATTCACAAACAGGAAAAGCATGATTTCTTTAAATTATCCACAGTACAATATCATAACCAAGCACTAGGTCCACCATAAGAGGCACCAATTTATTTATTCTGATAGTTAGGTCATAGGTGGTAACCAATTAAGTTAGCAATCAAGAAAATAAACTGAATCAACAATCAACTGAAGTATTGAACAGTGCAACATAACATAAGGCCCTACAAAGCAGGCCAAGACCTGTCTGCATTATTATTATTGCTATTGATTTCTAATGGGGTCTCCAATTTTGACAACACACAGTTAGCACTCCCAAGAAAAAAAAAGACAATGTATTGAATAAAAAACTCACATGGGCTACACAGTTCATACGCCAATGACATTACAAAATACATTACTACTAGCTCTCTCTCCTTTGGAGAGGGCTACCTCTACAAACAAACACTTCCACAAACAGAAAAAACAGGGTTGAAAACAGAGTGGGAAGGAAAAAAAAAAGAGAGCATTGGATGCCATTATGCAATCCAATAGCTACTTTTCTTCTGAAAAAAGATGGAAGAAAAAGATTACAAAAGCAATGTGAACAAAGAAACCAGAGACTGGATACTTTAGTGTAAAGGGCATAAGTGGAGGCATTAAAAAAGACCAAGGACTTGTTTCCTGTATCCTGCTTTCTTTGTTCTTGTTCTTGATTGGGGAGATTCTTTTTTGTTATGTTAATTAGGAAAGAAATTGAGGCGAGAGGTGTAAGTGCCCTTTGGTGACCATTTTCTTGGAATAACATCTCTAGCAGAAAGTGTTCTTCCTGTTGACAGAGTTGTTAGCTTAACTGAGAATGGTCCTTTTAAGGGTCCACCAATAATACACCAATTTGCACCCCATAGGTGACTCATTTCTAGCCATTCACTGCCACCTGCCTGCCATTACAAGCATGTAAAAAAAACACCCATTAAGATTATATAGCATATAATATTTGCATTTCTAGCAATTTCCTTCAACAGCTAAAATTTTGCAGCTTTTCTTTCATCCATGTATGGAGAAATTAACTTAGAATATGAAGTGTTAAGAGTGGCCCCTTTGTCACATGCAATTAGTCAATAAAATAGTTGAGCATATATCAAATATCATAGAAAAATATAAAGATAGCTAGGCAAAAGTGCTTTTCAGCATTTTGGCACCACTAGACAACACATGATTATATAAAATAATACAAGATGGGATTTTTCTTGGATTTAATCGGGCAAGGACACATTAAGGCAATGTTTTCTTGATTAAGAGGTAGGGTATTGTGATGTTGGGGGCATATGCGCATGATTAACGGGTAACATCCGCAATAATAGGAATTTTCTTCTCTAGACAACTTGTATAGTTACTTTTATGTAATTGCCATTCCTTTAATACGTCCTTTTTTAGCACATTTAGGCACCAAGTTCTTTTTAGGTAAATGAGAAAGTGCCATGCTTTAGAACATGTAGTGAAAAAGAACCTAAAGAAGAAGTATCTTTACACTTTATTGACCCAAGAAGTTGTGGAGCCTAAAGAATGTAGTATCTTTTTTCACTTAGGGACCAAGCATATAATTTTTATCCTTTACAAGAGAAGTATCTCTAATTTTTATCCTTTATAAACCCAAAAAGATGAAGAAAATGCTTGTGGATATACTTACTTCTCTTATATGCATAGATCCAACATCACCATCAGCATCCTCAAACTCCACTAGAAGGGATAGCCAGTAATCTGTTGAACCTTCATTAACATGAAAGGCAATGTTCTTCCCTGGATATTTACATGGTGTCCTACAATACATACAAGAATGATAACAAAAACCTTTAATTTCATGAAGATTTAAGACAAGCACATAATTAATTTTCACTATTATTATAAGAATAAAAAATTACCAAGAAAATTAAGGCATGTTAGTGATTTTTTAATTACAAGAGGAACATATGGAAGCAATATTAAAATTATCAACTAGAAAGAACAAACAAAAGGTGACAAAATGAAAATGACAAAAGAGAGACCGTTAGAACTAAACTAATCTAAACTATATACAAGAAAGACTAAACTAAATAATAGAATACACTCACAAAACAAACACAACATATAGTACAATACATACCGGCGATAAATGACAGGGATCTCTCCTCGGTTCCTGAGCTGACCACCCTCACCAGAAATAGCCATGCGACCAAAGGCTGCACCACTAAGGTCAAAATGAGTTTTACCATTGGAGCAATACCCACCTGGGCACTCATCTGTTACAATTATGGTTGCAGCCCTTCTTGAACATATGCTTTTGTCTATACACTTTACTTTGTAGCATGCCCCACATCCCTCTCCATTCTTGAACAGTATTGGGCTCACTGCACCAACTCTTGCTCTGAATGGCTTCACGTCCACTAAGGACCCGTACCCACATGCCCCTCCTGCACATAACACGTGTAAGATTTTACTTTCACTGGCATCTCAATTGACCAAAATAATTATCAAAAACTTGTACCCTTTGGGAAGCAATTTTACCTAGTTTACAAGTAATAAAATGTTTTATGACCAAATATTTAGCTATTAAACCAATAAAATAAAATAATTATGCTTTTTGTTGGGTTTTGTGAATAGAAATGGATGGAATTTGGGTTTTAGTGAAGGAAGCTTGAAATGCGAATAAAGGTCCAAACTTTATACACTAAAATGTATTGGGTCAAAATTTTGATGTAAATTGGGGTATTTTTTCAATAAACTGCAGATAAAGAAATTGAGTTAATGAAGTCACTGAGCTTGACAAAGGTTAAAAAAAAAAACACAAAACACACTCAAGATCCAGACTACAATGTCAAGAAACCATTACAGCAACAAGAAAGTTATAATCTTTGAAAGCCAAGAAGATGGGTACTGTACTACTTACCGTCACTACCGTCTCCTTCAGGGCTACCGTACCAGGTAGCTGTAGCCGGCTTCCAATGTAGGTCCATTACACGGTGACGAACTTGTCCAAGAACAACGAAACACTTCAAGAAAACAACAATGTACAAAGCCAATAACTGGCTGGAGACACGGCGGCTGTACTGCTGCATTGTCAGAAGTAACCAAAGATTAATTATAAAAACAGAGCCGCCGCCACCACCACCGCAACAACGACCTCCACCACACTGGCACTTTCAGGCGAGCAGCGGTGGATAAAAATGGAGGACAAGAAAAGCAAGAAACAGTAATTAAAAAAAAAAAAAAAAGCTTGCCGACAGAGCAGTGTAGTGAAGGCTTATAGTTCAGTGTCAGCTGTTTTATAAGAGAAAACGAAGCTCAGTTCACTTTGTTATGTTTTTGTTTTTTTATTACATATGTTTTTACAGATTTAGCCTTGTTATGTTTAGTTTATTACTTTCACCGCCGCTGAGATTCGGGGCCCACCGACGGTTAAGGCGTTAATTCCGCTAACAGCAGTTGTCCGTTGGCTATTGTAATGTTAGAGGGGGTATTTTCGTCAATAAAAAAAGTTGAGGAGCGTTTTCTGTTGTTTTGCACGTGTGGAAGGAGTTGGAGAACAAAAGAAAAGAGTCGTTAGTTGACAGCGGCAGTGATTGGTTAGTGTTGGCACAGAAGCACTGAGGTTAAACTGCGTCGTTTTTGTTTTTATATTGATTTGTCTTTTAAAATATGAACACTTTTAGCCGATTTTGTTGACAGACACTGCACTGCAGCACTCCTCTTCTGCTTCTTGTATAGAAATTATAAACAATAGAAAGTAATAAAATCTGTGAAGAAAATTGGTAATATTTAATAGTCTTTAAATCACATATAAGCAGTCATTTGGGTTTTAAATAAAATAAATGTTCTATTAGTTGATATATAAGGATAAATACAATTCTAACTTTTATAATTTTATCTTTTTACAAGATTAGTCCTCTAATTTTTTGCAAACATTTAGTATTTTTGGTTAAAATGTAAATCCAATTTAGTATGTATGGTTTAAATAAAAACTTTGTAAAATTCATTTTCAATTCTAATTTTTTAATTTTGTGAAATTGCTTAACACTAAATCAATTTTTATTAATGAAATGTGTTTGGTTTAAATGAATTTGTAATTCATTTGCAAATAAATTCTATTTAAAATATTCATTTGGAAATAAAATTAATTTATTAATGAAATTGAATCAAATAAGGGATTAAGTACATGTGTTTTATATTTTTCACACTTTAACATCCTATAAAGTATAAACTAATATCATTATTATTTTATAAAAAAATATTAATATAATATTGAATTGCAATGATAAATTTGTTCTATAGATGATTTATGATCAATCTTATTAGTTGTTATTTTTAAAAATATTATAAATTTATTTTTAAAAAATATTTCTTTTTGTTCATAATAAAATTAATAGTACATTTAAACTTAATTTTTTATGAGTTTATTATAATTAATTGTATGCTATATAACTCATTGTATGATTTTACTATTAAAAAATTATATTATTTTAACGTTAAAATATAGATTTTAAATAATATTATTTAAAAGGATACTAAAATGTAAGAAATATAAAATACAAGATACTTAAATATTTCAAAAACAACCATAATATTTATTCCTGATATATATATATATATAATTGGAGAAATTATAGATTGTGGATAAAAGCAGACTTTTAGGTTTAACAAAATATAGTTTTCTCAATATAAATACACCAAGTCAAGTAATATTTATATCTAAATAACTTTTTTTTATTTGAATTACTGCTATCAAAAGTCTAATAGATTCTAACTCATTTATTTTGATCTCGAAAAAACCACAAAGATACTAAAAGTCTCCCAACTATATTTGCTATGACTCGAATTCGAGATATTAGTAAAAATAATTTTTTACTAGCTGATTTTAATGGTTATTGGTTTTATCTAACTAACTATTTAGTTCTAGAAAAAATATACGTACCTTTTTTACAAATATAGCTCATTTTATACAAAACTTTTATAGTTTGTTTGGTTCAAATGAATTCCACAAAATTTTATGAAATTTATTAGTAAATCTAAGTGAGTGTGTTGATTTTGTTTAAATAAAGATTTTGTAACATTCATTTACAATTCTAATTTTTTAATTTTGCAGAATTGTTTAATATAAAATTAATTTTTATTGACTAAGTGTGTTTGGTTTAAATAAATTTGAAATTCATTTGCAAATGAATTATATTTAAAATTCATTTGAAAATAAAATGAATTCTTTAATTGAATCGAACCAAATAAGGGGTTAAAGGTTTAGTTTCTTAAGAAAATAATAATATTTCAGAATCAATTAATTATCTATCATTTTTTAAGTTTATTAATTGTACTTGTATTTATATTATTTGTTATCATAATGTACTTATAATATAAGAATGAACGAAATATTTAATCTTTTCTATGAAAAAAAGTATATTTAATTAGATACAGACTCATATTTATGTCATATTAAATAAATAGAATTGAATTTGTAGTTTTATATGCTAAAGGTTAAATAATTAAATATTAAAAACTTCTTTCATTATATTTAGAAATTAAGATTATGCTAAATTTAATTTTTTGTTAGCTATAATAAGATAAGATGGTGGAACTCATAATTTTTTTTTTTTTTTAAATATTTTTTCATGGTTGGTTATCGAATTATGAAAGTTGATAAAAACTAAAGAATTTTGCGGTATAACACGTGTGCATCAGATAAAAACTAATGAGTTACGAGGAATAATACATGTTGTCTTTAGAAAAATTTATACTGTATATGTATAAAATTTATCAATGAAGATTCATTTTCCTATAGAAACTTTAGAAAGTGCCTTGAGGAGAAGATGCAGCAAAAGTCTTGCATTATCGGCATTGTGGACCAATACAAGGCAAGAGTTTGTAATGTCTGACTTGTCTAATGCTCGTTGGTACTTTTTTTTTTTTTGTTATAGGAAGATCTAATATTAATAGACTACAATAATAAAAAAAAAAAGTTTTCCTCTTTTAAATTAAGAATAATAGGATTTAAATTTTACATATTGTAGTATCTTTAGAAAAAAAAATTACCATTTAATTATTTTCTCGCTAGCCTGTTCGTGTCTTTTTAATTAATGAGTGGACCAATAAGAATATTTGGAATTTTGGATAGAATCCAATTAAACACCCATAAATTTAGAAACATTATTGTATTTGAGCAACTCATATACATTATTGTATAGCAACAAAAAAAATAATTAAAATAAAAAATGCCTATTTTCAGTTAATTATAAACACACTTACGAATTTTTATTCTTTATTTGTGCTTGCATTTCTAAATATAGAACAAACTCAATTTTAAACTAGAAAAGGCTTTATTAGCATTATTCATTTGCATTAATCAATGATGTTGCTACATCCACTATTCAAGTTTTCTTTGCATAATCATTTAGTGGGTTGAGCAACAATCTTCACAAAATCACAATCAAAAGTGAAAAAAAGAAAAACAAAGTGTTTTTTTTTTTAAAATATATTACTACTAGCTCTCTCTCTCTCATTTGGAGAGGGCTACATCTACAAACAAACACTTCCATAAACATAGTAAAAAGGGTTGAAAACAGAGTGGAAAGGGGAAAAAAAGAAGAGCACTGGATGCCATTAAGCAAGCCAATGGCTACTTTTCTTCTGAGAAAAGATGGAAGAAAAAGATTAAAAAAGAAATGAGAAAACAAAACCAGAGACTGGGTACTATAGTGTAAAGGGCACAAGTGGTGGCATTAAAAAAAAAAAAAACCAAGGACTTGTTTCTTGTTTGAATATTTTCTTGTATCCTGCTTTCTTTGTTCTTGGGAGATTCTTTTTTGTTATGTTAATTGAGGCGAGAGGTGTAAGAGGTCTTTGGTGACCAATTGCTTGGAATAACATCTCTAGCAGAAAGTGTTCTTCCTGATGACAGTGTTGTTAGCTTAATTGAGAATGGTCCTTTCAAGGGTCCACCATTAATAACCCAATTGGCACCCCATGAGTGACTCATTTCTAGCCATTCACTGCCACCCGCCTGCCATTATAAACATAAAACATTAAGATTATATAGCATATAATATTTGCATTTCTGGCAATTTCTTTCAACAGCTACAATTTTGCTGCTCTTTGTTCATCAATGTACGAAGAAATAAACTTAGAATATGAAGTGTTAAGAGTGGCCCCTATGTCACATGCAATTAGTCAATAAAATAGTTGAACATATATCAAGAAAAATTAAAAGATAGGGAGGCGAAAGTGCTTTTCAGCATTTTGGCACCACTAGATAAACGTGATTGTATAAAATAATACAAGATGGGATTTTTCTTGGACTTAATTGGGCATGAAACGTTGAGGCAATTTTTTCTTGATTAAGTGGTGGGGGATTAGTGATGTTGTTGGGGGCATATGCACTTGATTAACGGGTAACACATCCGCAATGATAGGAATTTTTCTAATTCTACACGTCTTACTTATTGTTACTTTTATTTAGTTGCCATTAGCATTGTCAATTTGTAACACGATTTATTTAAATGACACTTGCACAATACAAAGTTAAACGGTTTGGTGTTTAGTTAAGCTTAATTATAATTTATAAGTATATATCTATTTAAAATTTGGCCAAACAAAAAAACAAAATTTAATCTCTAATTTTTATTCTTTATAAATTAAAAAATGAAGAAAATGCTTGTGGATATATCATATACTTACTTCTTTTATCTGTATAGATCCAACATCACCATCACCATCCTCAAACACCACTAAAAGGGATAGCCAGTAATCTGTTGAACCTTCATTAACTTGAAAGGCAATGTTCTTCCCTGGATATTTACATGATGTCCTACAATTCATACAAATTTCATCAAAGATTTGAGGCAAGCACATAACTAATTTTCATTATTTTTTTGGGACATTGCTTCCAATGGTAAGGGGAAAAAAACTACGAAAAAACATGAGGCATTACGATGATTTTTTTTGTGTGAATCATTGGTATTTAAAATTTATTAAATTCTAACTGATTCAGTTCGACCCATAATAGAATCACAAATGCAGTAAAGATTTTTCAACAATTATATAATATGATTATGTTCGCTAAAACTTAAATTCGAGACCTTAGATTAAACGAGATTAATAAAAAAAAGATACATTACGGACTATAACGTATACAACATGTCATAGACTATGTAAAATATTTATTTTATCCACTATAATCATTAGTCATAAAAAAAATTAATAATAATTTTGTACAGACCGGGAAGTACAATCCCATCGTCCCCTTTTAAATTTGGACAATGCGGAAAGACGCGACAAAATACAAGAGGGGCAAAATTACTTTTTTGTCCCCCGATGTTTTTAGGAAGGGGGGAAGAAATTTTTTTTATCGTCAAGGGCAAAATTATAAAATGACGCGCGAGTAGCTCTCTCCGCGCGTCATAAAACATTTTTCTTTAAATTTTAATTACAAGAGGAGTATATGAAAGCAATATTGATATTATCAACTACAAAGAATAAACATAAGGTGACAAAATAAAAATGACGAAGGAGAGGCTGTTGAAGCTAAACTAAACTAAATAGCACAAATACAAACACAAAACAGAGTATATAATACATTACCGGCGATAAACGATAGGGATCACTCCTCGGTTCCTGAGCTGACCACCGTCGCCAGAAATAGCCAAGCGACCAAAGGCTGCACCACTAAGATCAAAATGAGTTTTACCATTGGAGCAGTACCCACCTGGGCACTCATCCGTTACAATTACGGTTGCAGCCCTTCTTGAACATATGCTCTTGTCTAAGCACTTCACTTTGTAGCATGCTCCGCATCCCTCTCCATTCTTGAACAATACTGGGCTCGCTGCAGTAACTCTTGCCCTGAATGGCTTCACGTGCACTAATGACCCGTAACCACAAGCCCCTCCTGCACATGACACGTCTAAAATTTTACTTTCATTGGCATCTTAATTGACCAAAATAAGGATGGTAATTGAGGTTGTGGGTGGTAATGTAATCAGTGGGTTGCAGATTTCGCAAAATTATCATTAAGCTTTTATATTTTTTTTGTGATCTGATAATAAGGGTGACAAAATGATATTTTGGACATATCTCCAAAATAATTATCAAGAATTAATATCATCTTGGAAGCAATTTTATCAGGTTTGCACATAATAAAATGCTTTATAAACAATGATAATTAAGCTAAGAAGCTTTAAGTGACTATTAAGATAACAAAATAAAATAAGGGAAAAGAGCGATGTCGCGGGTTGCGAGTAGCGTCGCAATCCGCGTGAAATTACTGAAAAAAAAAAATTCATCTACCCTTATAAGGTGGGGGCAGAATCGTCAGGCGTCGCAACCCGCGACATCGCGGGTTGCGACGTCTAACAGCGTCTATAAAATAATTATGAATGAAGTTATTTGTCGTCACCTATAATTGCATGGATTGGGGTAAATTAAAAAAAAAATCTTTTAATTTTTTTTTTACTTCGTTATAATTAGAGGATAAAAATATAATTTTCCTTTTTTTTTTCTTCACCTATCACTGTCCAATAATTATGCTTTTCTTTTTTGAGTTTTGTGAATATAAATGAATGGAAGAAGGAAGCTTGGTTTTGAAAGCCAAGAAGATGGGCACCAGTTACCGTCACTGCCGTCTCCTTCAGGGTCACCGTACCAGGTAGCTGTAGCCGGCTTCCATTGTAGATCAAGTCCATGAACAGCAACAACCAAACACTTCAAGAAAACAACAATGTACAAGGCCAACAACTGGCCGGGGTCACGGCGGCTGTACTGCTGCATTGTCACAAGTAACTAAAGATTAATTATACCTAAAGATTAATTATAATAATTAAGTTGTCTTTTATAGGCAAAATAATAATAATAATAATAAGTTATAATGTAGAAAAATTAGGAGAAATTTTAGAGAAAATAAATGCTATTAATTGATATATACGTAAAAATAATTGGAGAAATTATAGATAGTGGCTAAAAGTAGATTTTTAGGTTTAACGAAAATATACCAAGTCAAATAATATTTATGTCTAAGTAAATATTTAGTTCTAGAAAAATAAGAATAATAATATACCATTTACAAATAAGATAATGACTTATATTTATTTCATATTAAAAAAAGAATTGAATATTTATTTTTATTTGCTAAAGTTAAATAGTTAAATTTTAAAAACTTCATTCATCATATTTTAAAAGGACATTATAAGTTTAATTTTTCGTCAGCTATCATACAATAAGATGGTGAAACTCATAAATTTAGAAAAATGTATACTTTTTTTTCATAGTTGATTATCAAATTATGAAAGTTGACAAGGTAGATTTTTTTTTTTTTTAAAAAAAAAAAACTAATGAATTTTGAGGTGTAAGACGTGTGCATGCAATATTTAGAGAAAGTAGATAAAAACTAATGAGTGTTGAGGTACAACACATGTGTAAATGCTTTCGTTAGAAAAATTTTATAGTGTATATATCATATGATATAATTTATTTGTCAAAGAAGATTCATTTTTCAATATAGAAACTTTAAAAAGTGCTCGAGGAGAAATGCAGCAAAAGTCATGAATTATTTGAGCATTGTGGACCAAAAAAAGGCAAGAGTTTGTAATGTCTACTTGTCTAGTGCTTGTTTATGCCTTTTTAATTCATGACTGGACCACCCAATTGGATATTTGGATAATACCCAATTAAACACCCATAAATTTAGAAACATATAAATAGTAGCTACAAAAAATGAAAAAAAAAAAGCCTATTTTGAGTTAATTATGAACACACTTATAAACCCTCTTAAGATTTTTGCTTACATCTTTAAACAGGACAAACTCAATTTTATACTACAAAGGGCTCTATTAGCATTATTCATTTCCATTAATCAATGATGTTGCTACACCCACTATTCAAATTTTCTTTGCATAATCATTTAGTGGGTGAAGCAACAATCTTCACAAAATCACAATCAAAATGAAAAAGAGAAAAAATAAAGGGTTTTTTTTTTTTTTTTAAATCTCTTGAGGTGGGGCAACTTAAAAAAAATTATATTTATTTGTTCTTTTTAGTTATGGAATCTGTGACTTGATCCAATGCCTAGCAAATCTGGGAGATTGATGCCATTGCTGACAATGGAAAAAAATCCAAAATTATTTTTCCAGCAGAAATAGAAGGCAAAATCTCCACAATTTTCAATAAGGGATTTTTGTATAAAAATTTATTCTTTGTCCACAAGCTTGGACACTACATGTGACAGCTTGATAGCAGTTCATTTATTTGCAATATCATCAATTTGTTTACTATTTCTATATGGACAAGTGTCAAATTATTCAACCTTAACAGTGAATACTCATATGGTTGTTATGATTTTCATGAATTAATTTTGTGATTTATAATGTTTGAACTCATTATATTTTTACATTATCTCCATCAAAATTAATATATTCTCTCTAAAACCTTACAAAATGAAATGCTCACAAGCTATCAAATAAATAATTCTCTTATATTTTCATGTGATTACACATTGGACTTTGCACATGCTTAAAATTCTTGTGATTAGTTATTTAAAGCTATCGTTGATGATTGTTTTAAACTAGTTAATTGAAGCAAAATGAATCAAAACCATGTGTGAAATGAAATAAAAGCTTCACAACAAGGCATAGAACAAATCAAAGGGTTATTAGTTTTCTTAAAGGAAGATTTGAATGGATCTTTTTTCAAAGAAAAACCATCGTTTAGTTTGACCTTTTTTTCATTAAAAATCTCACCAAAGAATTCTTTAAAACGAGAGCACATGAAACCATTCTATAAAG
>CATIWO010456926.1:0-11975 GCA_949673435.1 Macaranga tanarius
TTATTATATTTATTATTATCATTATTGTTAGCAATATATTTTATTTTTCTTCTGTATATTTAATAATAATAATAATTATTATTATTATTATTATTATTATTATTATTATTATTATTATTATTATTATTATTATTATTATTATACATTTTAGTTGTATATAAAATAACAAATTTTGTCTATAATGGTTAATTCATATACTAACAGCAACAACTCAAAAGAGTTTTATTAAATACTACTATAAATCAGCTAACAGCTATTAGCTATCAGCTAACAGGTATTAGCTATCAGTATTCATTTAACAGCTACCTAGTATGATTAGTTGAACCAAACAAGCCCTAAATAGAGAATTTGTAATTACAGTTTGGTGGAATCCGTTTGCATTCAGTTAATTAGTAGATTATCGAGTTCATATCCTGTAAAAAAGGTTATATGAATGAAGTTACTTTTGTTATTTTCATATATATAATGTAGAAGTTTCACGGGATTTATTAATATTATTTATTTATTAGACCATTAATTAAATTCAAAAATTTCAATTATAGTGTTATATGTAATTTGCTTATGAAAAACAGTCATTTGATGCTCTTTAAGAGGTGAAAATGATCATTCTCAACAAGTCTTGACTTGAACTTCTACTTTCGTTGGTTTTATCTTAAAATCAAGAAATGAGATTATACATACATATACACCGTCATTTGTTATGTTGTAAGGATGTTTTCTAAAAGAAGTTCCTGTAATGGCTCCAACAATCCAATTACTTTGTGCATCTGTGTGTGTATATATATATATATTTTTTTTCACAAAGGTATACACTCTATGGGTGTATCAAGCTCTGATTTTTTTTCTTAAATATATTTACATATATTTATCACTGCAGATGTCTTCTAACAAATTACATTTTCATTGGCGAAATGTAAAATTTTTAAGATATATAATATACATCTAATAATTAGGGATAATACTTTGAATATAATTAAAAATGAGTTCTTCTTCGATACACATATGCGTGTGTATATATATATATATATGAAATTAGAAATTGTCAGATTAATTTTAGTTTAATTATAAGCATTGGTATATATAACTTGTAATACACCTTGAATAGACAATAATTTTTCTAATTTAAATTTAAGTAAAAATAACTATTTATATGGATACACACATATACTGTACTAAGAGCAACTAAAAAATTATATTTTGAACTTCAAAATAAAAATCCGTAATTTACGCTTGTTAATGAAAATCCTCAGGGTCTTTCAAAGAGTATGAATTGTATTGTTAGTTTATTTATTTATATAATTCTGCAACTTGACTAGTGGTCTCAGAGGGGGAAGCATTTGTAATGTCAACCCAGCCCTCCTTTCTTCATTAATTTGGTACGTATCAACTCATCATAAAAAGTCCTATATTAGTACCCCTTTTTTTTTTGTCAACTTGCTTTATATTTTTATTCAAGAATTGACTACGCGTAGTGATAACATAGAAGTTGAACATGGACGGTCACCATACTATACCAAGTGTCGAACATCACTATAAATACTTCACTTGTTGCCTCTCTTCTCCACCCACAACCTAATATACTCTTCACATTCTTTTACTCATTGTTCCACAACCAAAGACCCATTCAATCAATTAGTTGTCAAAAGATTTTTGTCCTTCTATAAAAATGAAGTTAACAAACTTTTTCTTGATTCTTGTTCTTGTAATAGCTCTACTAGTCGTAACCAGTGATGCTGCATCAGAACAAGAACAAGAACAAGAAGATATAGATTATGAATTGATGACCGAGCAATCTTATGATGAAGCAACTGAATCCAGTTCTGATTCTGAACGTGGATTCCGCCGCCTTTTGTCTCTGAGCAAAAGAAAAGCTCGCCATGCAACATGTAACAAGTACCCTAGGATTTGCCGTGCCAAGGGAAGTCCAGGGCCTTATTGCTGCAAGAAGAAGTGTGTTAATGTCTTGACTGATCGCCATAACTGTGGAGCTTGTGGTAAGAAGTGCAGATACAATCAGATTTGTTGTAGTGGCAAATGTGTTAATGCATACTTCAATAGGAGGCACTGTGGAGGTTGTAACAATAGGTGCAAGAATGGGGAGTTTTGTGCTTTTGGTCTTTGCAATTATGCATAGGAAACTTGGTGCTGAAGCTGTAGTTTCTTGATTTATAAGATGCAATTTTTTTCAGTTGAAGAAATTGAGAAGCTTTAATTTATATCAAGGCAAATGAGGATAACAATTGTTCTTTTGTTTCATTCAACGAAATGAATTTATATTTTCTTTTCTTTTATAAATATGTCTTTTTTTTTTATGTATCTAGATTTTATTGTTGGAAATTGGCATCTACATAAAATTGTGATAAATACAACTTCTTTTAGGCTAAAAAGCACGTTTAGTTATTTTAGTTAATAATTCTTAGTAGATGATGGAAATATGAAATTAATTGATTGACTTCTGATATAACGATTGGAGATGTCAATGTATCTCAAATTATATGGTATAAATTTAATTTTTATAACTGATAGATTCAACTCTATTATGCATTCACAATGTGCGAATGTGGGTTAACACTTTAAAGGCTCATAAAGTTTAATTCTATAGAAATTAATGACTCATAATTTTAGATTTTGTTACAAATATGGAACAATGTTAACTTTGATCTCAAGTTTCTCTCTTAAATGTAGTTTTGATAAAATAAAGCAAAATTTTTGTCTGCACATTTAAAAGATAAACATCAAAACTATAAAAGTTGATTCCAAAACACACAACAAAAGTAAATTACACCTCCAATCCAAGCCAAAGATGGAGAAAAGAAGAAAGGAATATAAGGGCAAAATAAATTTAAAAAAAAAAACAAAAATAAAAAATTACTTTGATCTCAAGATGAATTATAATATAATTATTCCATTAATTATCTAATTATGGATGTGATGCCGGAGCACCTGTACTAGTAGCAGAAGTAGCTCTCTCAGTAGTGGCAGTAGTTTGTTTACTATTTAGTAGCTTTCTCAGTAGTGGCAGTAGTCTGTTTATTATTAGGACTTGTTTTAAATTTGGTCCAAGTATAGATCTCAAGGGCTGTGACAATGGCACCATAAGCTACAAGCATCCCAGTATAAACCCACTTCCAAATCATGTCTGGCTGCAAAATGTTGATCCCATGAAATATATTTATTGAGATCACAACAAGCAATGCATAACCCAGAAAATGATGATACATATTCCAATACTTTCTGTAGTCATCAGTCCTCTCTGGCTTCAAACGCAATGCCAGCATCTGCATATATATACACACACACACACACACACATATAGTGAATAAACACATGATCAAGAGTAAACAATTAATTTGGATTATAAGAGAGGGAGAGCAACCTACTTGTAATGTGGTAAATGCGAATATGAACATGGCATAGAGGCGGTGAGTTCTAAATATGTAAAATTTAGAAGCACTGCCTAGATTCAACCCAATGATCCAACCAATAGTTCCAAGAATGTATCCAATAATTTGGCAGGAAACATGCAAACGAAACCACCACTTCTTAATTTGTAATGGGTACTTGGAGTATCTTGCAATTATTACACCAATAGGCAAGAATCCTCCCCATCCCACAATGCCAAGGATACCATGAACCTGCCAATTAATTAAAACAAAATCAATAACTAAAATATGTTAAAAGAAAATTTATGAGAATTATAGAGCTCTCGAGTTGGAGAGTTTTTCACCCTTATGATAAATATTAAGGAATGGCAGCCTATCAACATCTCATTAGTCCGAAAATAAATTATAAATTTAAATTTTCAAATAAAATCTGTGAAATTACGAATTTGAACATAGTTACCACTTACCACCCGTAAATGATACCGATGTCTTCCGACATGGCGAGCCCGAGTTCCAGTTATCAAGTCAATGATCTCGGTACTATCAACATTTTGGAGGGCCGTAGCATGTCTCTTAGGATTTGTACCGTCCAGCTCATTTCCAACTTGCCAAACATGGTTCAACTTGGAAACATTATAAGCTGCAGATGGGAGAGCTACACTAGCTTGTATTGTATAGTACTTTAAAGCATCAAAATACTCCATTGACATATCTCGAAAAGTCACTTCATCATTATGAGATTCATTAACGTTGAGTCCTGTAGAAGGCATTAGCTTACAGCCCAATTTGGTATCACCTGTGATGTTGTAGGTATTGGTGATGATTGATCCATTCTGAAGCCTAACACCTATTACTGCTCTGGTTCCAACCATTTGTGGCATCGTTTCTGGGTTGACACCCCAGGCTAGCCACCCAGAATCTGTGTTGAGTCTTGCACCGAAGATGATGTGGATTTGGTGGGTATTGTTTTCGCTGATCGACCAGCCAAATTCAGCTCCAAGAGTGGTCAATTTCTTGCACTTGGTGAGGTTCTTTTTCTGAACATGTAGAAGAAAAGGCTCACTACAAGGAGTATCATGTGCTATAGTAGTAGTAGAAAAGACCAAGAATAAGGCTACAATGAAGATTGCAGACATTTTTTGTTTGTGGTGTTAAGCATCATGGATTGAGCTTGAGCATTTTTATTTTATTTCCTTTTCAAGTAGCTTATAGCTTTTTTTTTTTCTTTAATTTGGGCTATAGATGGATATCAACTTTAGAGAATATAATGTGCTAGAAGAAAAAAAAAAAAAAGAGTTGTCAACAAGTAATGCATAAATTTCTCCTACTCACTTTTTTTGTGTGGCAAAGTGTGTATAAAGTATCTTAAACCATTACGCTTTGCTCTTTTAACACATGTATAATTGTGAAGTACGAAGCTTGCTAATTGTTCTTTTGTTTATTATTAGTCGACTTTAATTTTTACAGAGATCAAAAAAAAATATACTATTTAACATAATTGAAAAATAAATATTTTTTTTCTTGTATATGCTCCTCCACTGAAGATACAATATTCATTTTTACTTTACTAAGATCAAACAGTTCTAATATTAAAAATATGCTTTAAATATCCCCTAAAAGAAACATATGCTTTAAATAAGAATTTATTTGTAAATTCGTTGATTAATTATTTTTTTTATTTTAAAGAAGCTATAATTTGAGACAAACGAAAAAAGATTGAGACTATAATTTTGGAATAGAGCTAATAGTATTATTAATTGGTTTTGCCTAGCCAAATGCTTTATGAGAAATCAACCGTTAATATCAGTTAGCAGGAGCTATTCTCGCTTAAATTAAGGTTTTGAATTGGAATTCTAATGAACACAATCATGTTAAATAATTATTGGAAAATCTTTGCCGCCCTTATGGTTCTACCCGGATCGAATTGGATTAGTCTAAATATAGTAAATTCTGAATATCAGTGGTTTAGACAAAAATAAAAATAAAAAAAAAACTTTATAAAAAGGGATAATGATTGAACCCCAAAAATTAGTTGATCAAGAGGTTGCAAATTTTTTTGAATATATTTTATATTTGATTTATGGAATCAATATTCAAAATAAAATTATTCGTCAAGTTAATTTAATATGGGATTTTTCTAAAATCATATGTAAAAATACTATAATATCAACATTTTAAAAAATAAATAATAAATACTAAGGGGGCATTTTGGTTTAGTTGATGTAGGTAGCTGATAGAGATTTTAATTTAATCAGTTATATTTTTAATTTTTTTTACAAAAAAATAAGACTATTGTGGTCAAAGAAAATCTTTACTAGCTCAGCGCATTAAAAGAAATAAAATTGATTTAATTTTATAATCTAAAAATATATATTTTTAAAATTAACTAATAAAAAATTTTCAAAAAAATTAATTAAAAAAACTTCTAAGACTTCTAAAATTGATATCCTTGAAAATATTTTGATTGTATAACGAAGCTATGTACCAGGCACGTGTCTACAATATTTCTTCCCCAAATATGCAAATGTGCTTCACTTTTTCAGTAATTACTTGTTAGATGCAATTATTTGTGTCCATATTGAGCCTAAATGGTTTACTATAATTTGCTATTATTTGTGTCCCATTATTTGTGTCAATACGGGGCTAATAAAGTGTAATTACTCACAAATAATCATATCCAGAATTTCTGGGCATTAATTTTTATTTTTTAATGTATTTATGGTTACTGTGTCCTTAAAAGCTGAGTTTAACACAAATTTTAATTCCAAACAACTCGTAAATAAAACAGCTACCGCTAAAAGGTTTTTCTTTCAAGAGGAACAAGCAAAGTAGAGCAAAAGAAAAGAAACACAATTGTCTTGGTACGGATTACTCGTGTTTCTTGTGACTACATTTTATGCCTTACCCAACAAACTAGAAATTCTTTTTAATATTTGTTTTAATTAAAAAAAATTAAAGAAAAGAAAGCGATTCCCACAATTTTTTTTAATAAATTTCTTTTACAAATTAGAAAAATTGAGATATATATTTATTGCAAGATTAAGGCTATATATACACACACACACACGTAGCCAATGAAGTCTTAACCAAATGGTTAAGGTGATGATGATCTTTAGGTCATGAGTTCAATTCCTAATGGACGCACATAATTGAGGATTAAATACCCTAAATGTTCTTATCTACTAACCCTTAAGGGTGTGTTTGGTTCAATTCCACAAAGGAATTCATTTCATTTCCAAATAAATTCCTAATAGAATTCATTTCCAAATGAATTTTCATTAATAAAGTGTGTTTGGTTCAAATGAATAGTTTATAGAATTCATTTGAAATGAATTTCATGTTTTATTATTTTGTATTTGGTGTAAATCTAGAATTTAAGTTACTTTTTAATTTTGGTCAAAAATACCCTTTTTAAATAGATTATATTTTTTTTTTTGTTTTTTTTTATTTTGAAATATTAGTGCTAATCGATTAAAATCAATCATAAAACTCATATAGATAAAAAAATGTTTTAGAAATTCAGTTCAATTTAGTTTATTATATATTTTTACGATAAAAACTAAATTAAATAGAATATATTTTGGTTTTTAAACTAAAGACTGAATAAAACTATTTTACAATATAAATCGAATCAAACCGACTCAGTCGGTTGATTAATTTTTTAGTTTTATGTTATTTTTGCACGCCTTCATTGATGCATGTAGCCAACCCTTAATTAATCTTTCGATGCAATGAGAAGTTGGTCACATGGCCTATATACCTGCTTTTTACATTTGTCCTTGTATTGAAATATGAATCTATCGAATGGGATAATTAAAATAATAATAAAAAAAAAGACCTTGCAAATTGGAGATAGGACAAATTAAGTATTTTTATTTTGGGTAAAAAAAAAGAAAATATAAAATATATGTATAAAAAAAGAGATAAGAAAAAAATAAGAAGAAAAAAAAAGAGAAATAAAAAAAACAATAAGAAGAGAATAATTAGAAGAAAATAAAAATAAAAAAGAAAAAAGGTGCATAGAAAAAAATAAAACAAAATAAAAAAGGAAAACAAAAAAAGAGAAAAAATAAAAAATAAAAATATTAGTTGGTTAAATAATATTTTTAGTTAAAAAAATAATATAGTAAAAAAAAGAATGTGGAAAAAGACAAATATAGAATTTGAAAATAAAAATAATAAATAATGGTATTTTTGACTTTAAAAAAATAGTTTTAAAATTGTGGAATTTATTTACAAATTCTCACAATTTTTTAAGGATTTCAACTAGTAATGTCCAATCCCATAGAATTAAAAAATTGGAATTTAAAATGAATTCCATTAAATATTGATTTGAACCAAACACACAAATTTGGATTTGCAAATGAATTCCACCAAATTTTGTGAAATTTGTTTGAACCAAACACACCCTAAGTGAATAGTTGTAAATTATGTAATTATGTGATATATATATATATAATAATAATATTATAGTTAGTAGTGATTAGTTAGTTATTTTAGTCATAGTACCCATAGCTGTTAATAATTATAATTAATTGTAATTCCCCGTTCAAGCGTATATCTGGAAAAAAAAACACTATAAATATAAAAAAAAATTTCGGAATAAAATGTAAAATCAATGAAGAGGATTTTATTATTTATAAAAATCATCACTAGGATCACCGGTTTAAGAGCATAAATTATAAGAGACTTCAATTTTGGGTGGTAATATAAGAAGGATGTGGGATGGTGACTTCGAGAAGATGGTTTCTTTAATTTTTTATTTTTGTAAATCTCGAGAAGAATGTTTCATATGTTTCATTCATATATGACAATTTAAAAATAAATAAATTATGTATTCAAAAAAAAAAAAATAATAAATAAATAAATTATCTACCTGGATAAGTTTTGGATCTGACAAGAATTGCATATGACAGATAATATTATTAAAAAGTGAAATTTAAAAAAACGTAATGAAATATTTAAACATTCATTCAACAACAGGAACCCCTCTTGAGAGTGAAGCCAGAAATAGAGAATCCAACTGAATTCCAGTCTGGTAAGATGGACCAAACTTCTAAACAAAAGCATATTAAAAGCTACAAAGTAAAAAATATAAGGAAATGATTCCTCTCGCGAGAAAAATAATGCGTCAAAATGTAAAATAATCAAAATAAATCTCATAACTATACTGTCTTTACGTAGACATCAGAAATTAAAATGAAAATTTTATAATTTTTTTTTATCTTTTTCTACCTATGGACGGCGCGCTCCCTGCACGACCATCATCACCCTAAATAAAAATTTTCCAAATTGACACATCTTTAAAAACTTCCTCCAAGTCATTAAAAGGTTATGACCATTGTTAAAAAGTGTTGAACAAGGCTACTCACTAGGTGCAAAATTTGATACAACGATTATAACAGGGTTAAATTCAAAAAAAAAAAAAAAATACTTGCATCATCTACAGTGAAAATGCCTTATGAGCTTCACTACTATTGGTGCGGGGATGGATTACGGCCAGATAGGTGTAGCAAGCAGAGGCGGCAATAATGGTCCAACTCTGCTATAACCCTTACAAACATTGTAAGCATAAGTATTATAACCATCCATCATTTTTGTGTCCTTGGAATTCAGGTTTCAATACTGGTTTAGACGTCCGAGAAATATATCTGTAAATAATAGCTGATCCTCCAAGAAGTTTTTCACCTTTTTGTACAAAACAAAAACATGAATTATTTTCAGTAACATTTAGATTGGAAGGATTACCAAACACAAAAATCATAAAAGTTATATTTCACTAAAACAAGCCAATGATATATAAAACATTATTTACCTCTTCTTTTTCAGCTACATTTTGAGGCAACTTTATGCGGTCAAATCTAGACAACTCCTTCGTGTGAGTTTATCTGTATACAGATACAATAGATGCAACAATCACCAAGAAAATTTGAATCAGCTATTCTTTCATCAATCAGATGATGGTGATTGAAGAAAATGCTTACCAATGATCTTCCTCAATTTCTGGTATTTACCATCATGGAATTGATAATGACTACAAGAAATAAGAAAAATAGTTAATTGAATTGGAAATCAAGGACTCAAGTGTGCATGAATGAAATAATATTTCACTGAAATACTAACTTCTAGTGAAGGCATCGAGGTCTTTAGAAGCAGTAACAGGAAGATTGCATTGACTCAGCTCATCATGTTTTTTTTTTATAGCTGAAATGGAACCTTTCATGGCTTGTTTTAGGCAAATGTAGGATGTGAAAACTAGAAGCAACTAAAAGGAGCTATTATTTCGTATATTGATTTGTTTACAGTGCTGAAAGATAAATGAAATTAGGACAAGAACAAGTATCTAAATCTGAAAGACTAAAAAGAATTAAGCACATAAGTTCTCACCTTCCAAAGTTTGTTGGTTCAGTATTTTTTTTCCTCTACCTTAAACCCTGCATTAGCTAGAATTGGAACAAAATAATCAAGCGCCTCCTGTCGAGTCATCTGTTTCAAAAGTTAGAGAGAACATAAAATCCAATAAGAAAACTAATCATAAAGTAAAAAGATGAAAGGCCGATGAGGGAACTAAGGTTCCAAGTTCAAACCCCACGACGTCACTAGAAATAATTCAGTGGATTACCACCAAAGAGGGCCGGTTGGGACCTATTAGTGTGGTACACCATACATATACCTAGATAACAGATTAAATATCTTCATCCTCACTAATATTAATAACTAACAGTCATAATCCTATAAGGTATTAATCCTTATAAAGTATTAATCCTATAAAGTATTAACCCTATATAAGGTATTAACCCTTACAGTGTTAATATCTTGTAGGGTTATTACATACATATCATTAAAATATTAATAAAATATCAAACAAAGCACATGTGAAAATGATAGAACAAAAAGTAAGAAAAATGATAAAAGTAAAGATTGAGTTACTGCTGTCCCTAGGGGTGAACACAGTTTTCAAGTTGACCGAACCGATCCCAGTTTGATTTAATTTCTCAGTATTTTCAATTTTTAGAATCGAATCGAACCAAAATTTGGTTCGATTTGATTTGATATGTACCTGAAAAATTTAGTTAATTGAACTAACTAAATTTTTATGTTTTTATATATTTCAAAAATATTTAAAAATATATAATAATTTAATATAAAAATACAAAAATAATTAATATTTTTAAAAATTTTGATTCGGTTTGGTCGGTTTAGTTTTTATGACCAAAATTTTAGTTCGATTTTAGGGTTGATTTGGTTTGGTTTGATTTTCAACTAACTTGGTTTGGTTAATTCAGTTCAGTCAAAAAACCCCCCAAAACCAACCAAACCAACTGATTGCACACCCCAAACTGCCACAGATTTGATATATTTTTTTGGTGAACATTCAATTAAAATTTCAGAGCTTTCAAATAATGTGACATAAGGTTGTTCAGTACCGTCAGACACATAAAATTTCAACATGTACCTATGATTTTAAAAGTAAATTTATGTAAATTATGACAGTATTTACCTCAAAATACAAATTAAATAAGAAAAAAATAAGAGGTAAAATCATACCTGGGTGTAAATTCAACATAAGTCTCATTACATGAATCAAGCCTATGAAAATCATAGATGAACTAAATTGATGGATGGCCCATCACTCCTCAGGGCCGCTAAGATCCAACAAAAATGAACATTTAGGCAGCTCAATACGAGATTTTTACACAAATCAATCTGACAAATACATAGCCATCAAACACATTCACAAGCAACTAACATCTAGAGGAGTGAATTCAATCTAGCATCACTATCTAGGATATAGCTCAGTAATTGAAGCATCATTAGCAGTCAATGGAATGATTTCAATTTTTGATTGACTGGATTGGGTGGTTTCTGAAAAATAGCCCTGAGAAGATAAATTTTCCGATCCCAGACTGGTATTCATAAACAAGGGTGGTTGTGAGGGGACTGAGAGAGTAAGAGAGTAGCTATTGAGCATGAGGGCAACTGAATTCATGGTTGGTCTATCAGCTACATTTTCTTGAACACATAACAGTCCGATGTGTATGCATCTCATGATTTCATTTCTTGAAGCATCTCTTAATACAGGGTCTACGATATTTAAGCATGTCCCTTCCCTCCAATTTCTCCAAGCCTGCAAGCATTAGTACATATGGACACAAGTTCAGTCAGAAAAGTCACTGGTATCATGTTTCAAGCTGCAAAATGAAAGTTGCTACTGTATGTAAGAATGTGCACCTACATAGGTTAGAAGGTCCCCTACGTTCTCTCCATTGCGAAAACAATTGTTTCTTTGGCCACTCACAATCTCAAGAAGTAGCACCCCGAAACTAAAGACATCGGATTTGACTGAAAATTGCCCATGCATTGCATATTCTGGGGCCATATACCCACTGCAATGAACAGCCACAAAATCAATATCATTTTGAACAGCAGAGAGGATCAAGGGAAAAATGCATACTTACTATGTTCCCACAATTCTACTTGTATTTCCCTGGGTTTGGTCCATTACAAATAGCCTTGCCATTCCAAAATCTGCAATTTTGGAGTTCATCTCTGCATCTAACAAAATATTGCTGGCTTTAAGATCCCGGTGAA